>JAXQQM020063535.1:0-55476 GCA_034641835.2 Pinus albicaulis | reverse complement strand
AATTATAAATACTATGTGTAAACAAGAAAAAAATTATGATTATTGTAATTAGAATTGAAAATAGAAAAAAAATAATAAGTCCAATTAAAAAGTAATAAAACTTATTGGAAATTTTTATTTTATTTTATTCTTCTCATAAAAAATTGTCATCTTAAAAAAAACTATAGAAAAAGATAAAAAAAATAATATAAATATATTTTCCTTTTTAGAATAAGAAAAATAAAATTCATGAAAATGGAAATAATAGAAAAGGGGAAAAATAAGTCAAAAGGCTAAATAAAAAGGAAATGAAACAAAAAACAAAAAAAATGGCAACTAATAGAAATGGAAGTTACTAAATAATGGATCTCATCCAATCAATCCTCGTGGCTGCCTTATAACACCACTAGCATATTCCAGCAACCTGTTAGCCAAATACACCAATTATTTATGATTTAGCAATAGCCAAGACCCCAACAAGTATGGGGGAGCCTACTCCTTGAGCCGAGATAATAGCAGGACAATATACTCAATGGGATTTGAACCTGGGTCTTGTGGGTTTCACCCAACGAAACTTTCCATTAAACCACATATCACTGTATTAATTGGGGGATCGTATTATATCAACATATATCAAATACTTCAAGACTGCTCGCAAAGATGCAAGAACTCCTCCCGTGGATGCAAACGCTTCACCTCCTGCTCCTGGGGGAGGAGGTGGTGGATGATCCCCTCTCTGCACTACAACACTGCCCTTTCCCTCTATCACCTCATAGGAATCTTCTTTTCCTTCAATGTCGGAGAAGACCTCTATGTAATGTGCCTTCCTTGTGACACATCGATGACCCGGTGCCCATGGCTCCTGGCATGTGAATCATAGCTTCCTCTGTCTCATGTCTCTCTAGGTATCATCGTCCAAAGGCCCTTAGCCTTGGTTCCCCTTCTGCGGTGGAAATATCGTGTCATTCCCCTTTGGTGGAAATGCCGATCTCTAGGGGAAAGGAACTCTGGTCCTAGGCAAAGCATCCTGTAAGTCTCTCTTCTGCCCGCCTACATCTTGAAGTGTAGTAGGCCTCGTAGATCTGACTAGCCCACACAAAGGTTCTGCCAACCCATCAATGAACATGTAAATCCTCCTGGATGCGGACAAGTATGGTACCATCACTGAAAATCTCAAGAACTCGAAAATGTAAGTTTTTGGGTTCCCGTTTTGTTTGAGCTTGGTCAGCTCAAAAAAATGCTCCTCCGGATCCTTCCGGTCAAACCTCTCCACCAATCTCTGGGTGAAATCCGGATACGCTGTCACTGCTGAGTGACCCAACGTGGCCATCCCATGAAAACACCAATCATGGGATTCTCCCTCAAGGTGCAACACTGCCACCTTGATGGCCTCCACCTCTGCCATCTGATTAAGCTGAAAGTAAATGTCCAGCTTCTCCACCCAAACTTTCGATGAACATTTAGATGACACGTCATAAGTTGGCAACAAAAATTTCCCACGGTACGTTGCAACTCACCTCCCTACTTGTACCCACCACCTCTGTTTTGGTTATGGGGTCTGTTGTTGTTCTTGAGCTAGAAAAAGTCGTGGAAAGTGAGAGCTTCAGCAAACTCTCACTCGTAAGACTGTTACTCTGCAAAATAGTCCCCAGAATGAGCCATCTCTAACTCCTGGGGTCCTCCCGTTCTGGTACCTATAGTCAAGAATATGGGCATCGTGGAACGTGGGGGAGTGTGTGGCACCACCTGTTGCGTTGTGTTCTTCTCCTGTGTGTGATGGGAAGTGCCAGATCCCTCACTGATGTGAAAACCCCTTGGGGTTTCACACTGTCTATTGTCCCTAGAAAACTTCTGACCCATCTCCTCTATCTTCCTCGAGAGTTCCTACACTGACTTTAGGAGGATATTCCCGAACTCCTTCCCGTCATCTCTTTCTTCTGATATGGGTTCTTCCTCCTCTACGTCTACCACTGGAACACAGTCCCCTTCTCCAAATGTGGCCTCAAGCCTCCGCTCTCGGCTCCTGTACCGTTTTGTCTGGTAAGTGATGTATTCTTTTCCTCTAGTTGTCATAGACTGATATAATCCACAGGTTGAGCCAATTCTATGAGCTATGATACCACTGCAATATTCTGAATAGGAAATAAACAACAATATAAAGCAACATAAACAATAACTACAACAAATAGAGAGACATCATGAAAAACACTGCAAACATGGAGAAAAGATAAGCCATTTTATTATAATTTGAAAGAGGGAAATGAGTACAAAAGGTGATCAGAATGATGACACCTTGGCTTGCTCAAGGCAAGTTGAAATCACTCTCAAAATCCCATTGTGAATGGCTGCTCTCTTTTTAAATTGTGTACGCCCTGAGCTGCTGGAAACCACTGCCTCTGACTAGAATAGAACTTCTCTTTGGGGTTGTTCCCCTGCTCATAATATTAAGAAAATTTTGGTATGGACTCTCCTCCAGAAACTTGGAAAAACCTAGGAAGGAATTCCAGAAGGGCTGACCTCAGAATTTGACCCACTTGGGAAAATCACACACTCCATGTGAGTGCGCTGACCACTGAACTGTTGGGCTGGAAATGATGGCCTCCTACTCCTGAAGATGACTTGTGAAGGGTTGATCCCTTCACATTTCTTCTGGACTGAAATCCCTGATCTCCCTTCACTCCTAGTGCTGCCTCCCTCCAAGACTATGTAATCCCTGAGTGTGACTGCACTGCTTTAGTGACTGTGTGGCTCATGGCTAAAAGGCACTGTGTGCTATGCTCTGAAAATCGATGGTGAAGCTCCTCACCTGAGCGGGCACTCAAAGTCCCCCGAGGCTGAGTTTGGATCTCCGCTCGGAGACACTTGTGTGCTGAACATCTCTTGCAGACTTCGCTAAAAATCGTAAGTGTACTCAATGTATGATAGACCGAAAATATGAAGAGGCATAATAGAATGAGTGAGTAGCTAACCTCTCCCTCCTTTTATGCTTGATACCCTAGCTCTCCCTTGGGTCCCACTCAACTGCACTATCACCTCATGCCACGTTTTCCTCACTAGACTGCACTACCCTGGCCCATGCTGCCACTACGCTACCTGGCCCACGCTGCCTCCACGCCGTCCCTCTCCCTGCACTGTCACTTGGCTCCTCTAGGCCCCATATTGAAATAAAAATATGTCTAAGTGACTTTTAGGGAATTATTTTATCCTATGTTTGGGTTATGGGTCCCATCACCCCTTTATTTTATGACTAAACATTAGAGAGGGAAAATATGGGAAAAATTAATATTTCCAATTAGCTCCTGCTAATTGGGAATATTACAGTCCTCCCTGCCAAAATGTTGCTTGTCCTCAAGCAACTGAAAATATGGGTGCTGCATAATCTTCTCACTCTTCCAAGTGGCATCCTCATCTGAAAATTCCTCCATATCACCAAAAACTCCCTGACTATCTTGCTCCGTAGCTGTCTCTCCCAAGTGTCTAAGATGGCTTCTGGTTGTAACACCAAATTTCCCTCATCATTTGTAGGTGGAAGCTCTTATATTGCGGTCACCTGTTGCCCCAATTCCTTTTCCAGGCATGACACATGGAAGATGTTGTGTATCTTGCTTCCTACTGGCAGCTCTAACTCATAAGAAACCTCCCCTATCTGGCGGATCACCATGTAAGGTCCATAGAAGCGGGGATTGAGCTTCTCGACCCCTTTCTGCTTTAGCATGGATTGACAGTATGGTTGAAGTCGTAGGTAGAACAAGTCACCTACCTCAAACTTCCTCTCTACCCGCCCTCTATCGACATATAACTTCTGCTGATTATGCGCTGTGGCTAAGTTGTCCTTAAGAGCCCAGAGTATATCCTGGCTCTCTTGGATCCAGTCCTTGGTCCTAGGGGCCTTGCTAGATACAAACATAAAATCAGCAGAATTCAGATCATGATATCCATATAAAGAAAAAAATAGAGACATATTGATAGACATGTGGAAAGTGGTGTTGTAGCAGTATTCTCCCAAATGCAGCCAACGCAGCCATGACCTTCTGCTGCCCCATGACATAGTTTCGCAAGTAGCCCTCCAACCACTTGTTCACTATATTTGTTTGACCATCCATCTAAGGGTGATATATGGTACTAGGAGTCAACTCTGTACCCACCAAACGAAAAATCTCCTGCCAAAATCTGCCCATGAAACGACTATCCCTGTCATTGACGATGGTCTTCGGGAGACCATGCAACTTGAAAACATCACAGAAGAAAAACTTTGCCACCTATGCAACTATGTACCGTGCTGATATGGTGAAGAAGTGAGCATAATGTTTAGTCGATGAATGAACACAAAGATGCAATCCTTTCCTTGCACCGTGGGCAACTCGGTAATGAAATCCATAGAGATCCTTTCCCACTTTCCTTCTGGAATGGGAAGTGGTTGTAGTAATCTGGCTAGGTGGATTATCTCTCCTTTGTTCCTCTGACATACCTCGCACTCCCTAACGTGTTGGAGTACGTACTCCTTGAGGCCTCTCTAAGAGAACCTCTCCCTGATAGCCCTGTAAGTCTTCGTGAATCCCTAATGGCTCGATAATGGTAAATCATGGGAGGCATGCTATATATTATCCTTGAGCTGAGAATCCCCAGTCAAGAAGATCCTATATCTGAAGTAGATGACTTCATCCATCACCCTGTACATGTCATTTTTAATCTGACCATCCAATACCTCACAAGAAAAGCGGTCCTTGGAGTACTCCACCAGTAGTTGAGCCCTCCAGTCTGTATCTATGCTCATCAAGGACAACGTTGCTGGTCTGTATGATAGAGAATCCACCACCACATTGTTATTCCCTTTGAAATACTCAATTTCAAAATCATAACCCTAGATCTTACTGACTCACTTCTGCTACCTCTCCTACCACTGTTTCTGCTCAAGGAAAAACCGGAGGCTGTTGTGATCAGTCCTCACCCGAAACTTGTTTCCCACCAGATACTGCCGAAACTTAGACAATACATACATAATGGCTAACATCTCCTTGTCATATATAGGTTACAACCTCTCATGTGGCAGCAGCTTCCTGCTCTCGAAAGCAATGGGGTGACCTCCCTTCATCAAAACTACGCTTACTCCCTCTCCCAAAGCATCACACTCCAAAATGAAGGGATGTGTGAAATCCAGCAAAACCAACACTGGAAAGCTACTCAACACCTCCTTGAACCTGTCAAAGGATCTGTGCGCAGTATCATTCCAGTTTAATGCCCCCTTCTTGGTGAGATCTGTGAGGGGTGTAGCAAGCTAGGAAAATCCCTTGACAAACTTCCTGTAGTAGGTGCAAATACCTACAAATCCCCAGAGTTCTGTCATGTTCTTCGGCTTTAGCCATTCCCAGATGACCTGAATCTTCTCCTCGTGGACTCTCACTCCGTCCACAATAATGATATGCCCCAATAGAGCATCTCTATCAACCCAAACTCGCACTTGGAGAGCTTAGCGTAGAAATCCTGCTCCTCCAAAATATGTAGTACAACCTCGATGTGCTGCAAGTGATCCTCCCAAGTGTGACTCTATATAAGGATATCATCGAAGAACACCAGCACAAAATTTCTCAACTAACCACGAAAGACGTGGTTCATACAAGAATGGAAAGTGGCCGGTAAGTTGGTTAGCCCGAAGGGCATCACCAAGAACTCGAAGTGGCCATAATGGCATCTGAAATCAGTCTTGGGGACATCATGGTCCCTCACTCAGATTCGATAGTATCCCGACCTCAGATTGATCTTGGAGAATAATTTCAATCCCCTCAGCTCATCCATCAACTCATCAATCATAGGAATGGTGTATCAGTTCTTCATCGTCTTTTTGTTGAGTGCCCTGTAGTCGATGCACATCCTCAGTGTGCCATCCTTCTTCTTCAACAATACAATAGAAGAAGAAAATGGGCTAGTACTGGGCCGGATGTGTCCCAGTGCTAAGAGCTCATGAATTTTTCTCTCAATCTCATCCCTATAGGCTTTGGGTTGCCTATAGGGTGTGGTGATCACTGCCTGGATCCCCTGATCCAAATCAATGGTATGCTCAAACCCCCGGTCCGGTGGCTGCCCTGGTGGTATATCCCCAAAATCCGTGGAGTACCTGTCCAATATCGACTGCATATCTGGACTAACTGCCTGCCCTGTGGTCCCTGCCTCTAAAATACACAATTCTACTGCCAACTTTTTGTCTCCCTTCGAAAGTATGCCTCCATCTGGTGTCCTGAAACTGTCTGCGGAGGACATGTGTGCATGCCTTTGATCATCAGATGATTACCACTCTTCTTGTCCATCCACTCCATCTCCAATGTCTCCTAGTCTATGGTGACCTTCCCCAGTGTGATCAACCACTTCAATCCTAGCACCACGTTGGTGTCTGGAATGTCGACCACAAAAAAATGATCTCTCATAGTGTAGGTCCCCATAGTCACTGCTAATGCCAGGACATATCTCGCACACTACATAGTTTTGGCACCTGATACTAGTACTGAGAAGCCATCAAATCTCTCTGTCGGTATGCCCCTCCTCTCTACCAGTTGGGCATGAATAAAGTTGTGAGTGGCCCCACTACCAGAACCGAAACATGTTGTCCCTAAATGATGCCTCAGACACGCAGTGTCAAATACTTCCGGACTCCTCGCAAAGATGCTAGGACTCCTCCTGTGGGTGAAAACACTTCCCCTCTTTCTCCTGGGGGAGGAGGTGGTGGATGATCCCCTATCTGCACTACAATGCTGGCTTCTCCCTCTATCTCCTCATAGGCATATTCTTCTCCCTCACTTTCGGAGAAGACCTCTATGTAATGTGCCTTCCGTGCGACACATCAATGACTTGGTGCCCATGGATCCTGGCATGTGAAGGATAGCTTCCTCCATCTCAAGTCTCTTCGGGTATCATCGTCCAAAGGCCCTTGACTTTGATTCCCATTCTGTGGTGGAACTCTCGTGTCCTTCCCCTTTGACGGAAATTTCTGTTTCTCGGGGAAAGGAGCTCTGGTCCTGGGCAAAGTATCCTATAAGTCTCTCGTCCTCCTGACTACATCCTGAAGTGTAGCAGGCCTCGTGGATTTGACTAGCCCATACAGAGGTTCTTCCAACCCATCAATGAACATGTAAATCCTTCTGGCTGTAGAAAAGTTTGGTACCATCACTGAAAGTCTCAAGAACTCGAAAATGTAATTTTCTGGGTTCCTGGTTTGTTTGAGCTTGGTCAGCTTGACAAAATGCTCCTCTGGATCCTTCCAGTCAAACCTCTCCCCCAATATTCAGGTGAACTCAGCATACGCTGTCATTGTTGAGTGATCCAGTGTGGCCATCCCATGGAACCACCAGTCATGGGTTTCTCCCTCAAGGTGCAGCGCTGCCACCTTGATGGCCTCCACCTCTACCATCTGATTAAGCTGAAAGTGAATGTCCAACTTCTCCGCCCAAGCTTTCGTTGAACATTTATATGACTCGTCATAAGTTTGCAAGAAAATATGCCCACGGTACGTTGAAACTCACCTCCCTACTTATACCCATCACCTCTATTCTGGTTACGGGGTCTGTTGCTGTTCTTGAGTTGGAAAAAGTCGTGGAAAGTGAGAGCTTCATGAAACTCTTGCCCATATGACTAATACTCTACAAAATAGTCCTTGTAATGATCCATCTCCAGCTCCTGGGGTCCTACCATTCCGGTACCTATAGTCAAGAATGTGGGCATCGTGGAATGTGGGGGAGTGTGTGGCACCACCTGCTGCATTGTGTTCTACTCCTATGTGTGATGGGAAGGGCTAGATCCCTCACCGATGTGGAAACCCCTTGGGTTTCATGCTGTTTGTTGTCCCGGACAAAATTTTGACCCATCTCCTCTATCTTCCTTGAGAGCTCCTGCACTGAATTTAGGAGGAGATTCCCGAACTCCTTCCCGTCATCTCTTTCTTCTACCATGGGTTCTTCCTCCTCTGCATCCACCACTGGAACGCAGTCCCCTTCTCCAAATGTGGCCTCAAGCCTCCGCTCTCGGTTCCTATACCACTTTGTCTGCTAAGTGATTATTCTTTTCCTCTGGGTGTCATAGACTGATCTGCTCCATAGGCTAAGCCAAGTCTATGAGATCTGATACCACTGTAATATTCTGAATAGGAAATAAACAACAATATAAAGCAACATAAACAATAAATACAAAAAATAGAGAGACATCATGAGAAACACTATAAACATGGAGAAAATATGAGCCATTTTATTATAATCTGAAAGAGGTAAATGAGTACAAAAGATGATCAGAATGATGGCACCTTGGCTTGCTTAAGGCAAGCTGAAATCACTCTCAAAATCCCACTGTGAATGGATGCTCTCTCTCTGAATTGCGTACTCCCTGAGCTGCTACTGCTATCGGAAATTGCTGCCTCTAACTGGAATAGAGTTACTCTTTGGGGTTGTTCCACTGCTCATAAAATTATGAAACTTTGGGTATGGACTCTCCTCCAAAAACCCGAAAAAACCCAAGAAGGAATTCTGGAAAGGCTAACCCCGGAATTTGACCTCCTTGGGAAAATCACACACTCCAGGTGAGTACGCTGGCCACTGAACTTTTGGTCTGGAAATGATGGCCTCCTCCTACTCCTAAAGATGACTTGTGAAGGGTTGATCCCTTCACACTTCTCCCGGACTGAAATCCCTGATCTCCCTTCACTTCTGGTGTTGCCTCCCTCCAAGACTGCATAATCCATGAGTGTGACTACGCTACCTTAGTGATTGCATGGCTCATGGCTGAAAGGAACTACATGGCTCCTGGCTGAAAGGAACTGTGTGCTTTGCTCTGGAAATCGATGGTGAAGCTCCTCACCTGGGTGGGCACTCGAAGTCCCCCGAGGTTGAGGTTGGGATCTCCACTCGGAGACACTCGCATGCTGAACTACACTTGCAGACTTCGCTAAATAATGTTAGTGTGCTCAATGTCTGATAAACAAAAAATTTGAAGATGGATAATAGAATGAGTGAGTAGCTAGCCTCTCCCTCCTTTTATGTGATGTCCCCTCATGCCACACTGTCCCCGCTATACTGCGCTGCCTTGGCCCATGCTGCCACTACGCTGCCTAGCCCACGCTACCTCCAAGCTGTCCCTGTCCCTGCGTTGTCACTTGGCTCCCTTGGTCCCCATGCTGAAATCCAAATATTTCTATCGACTTTTAAGGAATTATTTTATTCTATGTTTGGGTTATGGGTCCCATCACCCCTTTATTTTATGAATGAACATTAGAAAGGCAAAATCTAGGCAAAATTAATATTTCCAATTAACTGCTGCTAATTGGGAATATTACAGGAGTTGATTACCTCCTTATAGTACCTTAGCTTCCTTTTCCCCTCAAGCTCCTTAGCATCCCACAATTTGTCCTTAAATTTGGAAGTGATAGTACCTTTAGTATTATCTCTATTCTCGAGGATGATCTCCTCCTTTACTCCCCAATAATTAAGTCATCCTTGGGCATCCTTGTGCCAACTCCACTTGAGCCGGAGGTGGGGGTTTTGGCTAGAGATAGAAGAGATTTTTGGAAACCTCTTGGTTTCCATGTTGTAAAGCCTCTTTTTATACATCAGATAACGAAACATAGCTATGATTTCAATGGGGAAAGGCTAGCTTCAGTCAAGAGGATATGATAGTGGAGTATTAATTTTAATCTTGAGGTTGTATGTTATAAATTTCTTTTGGATCATCTTGATCTTTATCCACGATTCTCTAGATATATTGCAACCCCAAAATTCACTTTCGTATAAAATCACAGGGGTGGCAAGGGTCTCAAAGATGATTTTTTTTACTCCAAACCCATAGATCAATCGTCTTACAGTGGTTTTCAATCTCATAATAAAATTTCCAGCCACCAATGATTCTTTTCTCAATGCTATAATTCCAATTGAGTTGATGATTAATGTCAATACCTAAGTATTTGTATGAAGAAACTTTCTCCAAGCAATTGTTATCGTAGGTGAAATTATCGTGGTTAATAGTTATGGAATTAATTATCATGACTTTAGTCTTGTTAGTATTAACAACCATACCCATCTTAGAGCAGTAATCATGAAGGATATTAATCTGTTTGTCGAGATCCTCATGGAATCTCACCAAAATAAAAGTGTCGTTAGCATAAAGGAGAAGAGTAATGACCATATCAGGGAGCCTGGTGCCAAAGCACCTTGCAACTTTCAAACAAGCTTCAATCTTATCAATGTAAATGCCAAAAAGTGTAGGGGATAAGGGACACCCTTTGCTTAATTTTGATATTGCATTTAATTTCGTAATTGGTCCTAAGATTTGCGACAACATTCTCATAATGAAGAATCACAAGCACCCTCAACCTAAGAGGGACCATTATCTCTTTACCATATTTTATCTTGAGAAACCATGTTGAAATCTTTCCTAAAGTCAACAAAACAACATAATAGATCAAACTTACTATTGCAACATTCCTCGGAAATGATCCTAAGAGTTACAAGATGGTCAATAGTTGAGTGATGTCTTGGAAAGCCAACTTACCCTTTAGCCCTTTTGTCATGGTTTTCAAGCCATATTTTTTTCCAGAATGAGCCCATATAGTTTGGCTAAGATGTGGCTAATGATTTGATAATTAAAAGGAATGTTTTTATCCCCACTTTTAAAGATAGACATAATTAGGCTTTCAATCCAAGGTTTAGGGAAGGCATGTTTTACAGTCACATTGAGAAGTTTGTGAATATGAGGAATGAGGATAGACCTTCCCATTTTGAAAATATTGGCTTGGTAGTCATCAATATCCCTGGCTTTTCCATTGGCAAGTTTCTTAATCTCGAACTCCACGTCTTCCAAAGTGAAAATATCCTCCTCTATAGGAGTATTTATGAATTTTTTCATGGTGTCCGGAGAAACACAAAGATTCTTAAGATAATTATGCTAATTCTTCAAGGGGATCATATTATTTTCTTTTGTTTTGCAAACAATTATATCCCTCGAAAACTTTCTAGGCTCAATTTTAGAAAGGTGGAAAAGATGATCTTGCCTCTTATTAATATAGGATCGTTTCTTCTTTTTGATAAGAGCTTTGTACATATTTTCTCAAGTTTTGCAGTTTTGTTAGGAACATCTCTTATCACTTTTCAGGTAATTTTATAGTCGTTATCATACGAGGGGTTGGAAGTTCTATTGTTTTTTTTATATGATACCTTGGTAGAGAATTTATTAATGGTGGTGGAAAGGGTTCTAGTGAAATCATGGTAGGTGAGATCAATGTTATCGCTATATGTTAGGTACCAAGGTTCCTCTTTAAATTCTTGTAGAAGATGTCATTTTTACTCTTGTTAAAACGAACATGCTTTTGACTTTGCCATTATTTTGCACCTAGTTGGTGTGTATGTCAAGCTTTAGGGTTAGAGATAAGGGTATGTGGCTAGAATATAGCTCGTGTTCATTTAGCATGTTAATATTTACTATACAGTTGAGGATATGGGTGTCAGATATCACACAATCGACAACACTACTACCTAACTTGTGAATGTAATTCATCGGGCCAGAGGTCGGCCATTTACTAATCCCATTACAAATAATTAGGGCTTGGGAGCTACAAAGTTTGATAAGCTCGATACCAAATAGGTTCTCGGTGGTGTCTTCATAGTACCTTTTGAATCTATTAGCTAGGTCACAATATTCATCGAGCCATAGGGGGTTAGGGTTAGAGTTATTTCTTAGGAGAATAGCCTGGTTAGTAGTGGTTCTAACATTAAAGTCCCCAAGCAAAAGGATATCACCTTCGTGTCGAAGATTATGGATATCTTGCTCTAAATTGTTGAAGGGGAAATTCTTATAGAGGTTATTTTTCTTATAGGAGGTAGAGTTGATAGGGGCGAAATAACAAATTTCAGTAAAAATCGTATTGGTGCTAGAATCAGAAATTTTGATCCACATGTACTAATTGAGGGGGTCAATCTTATGAAGTTGAATGTGCGGGGAAATATTATCTTTTATATAATAGGTGATACCACCAAAAACTTTACAAGAAAATTTCCAAGTTAACGAGATAATGAATCCATCCATGTGGGGGACCCTAGATTCATCATGCTCCCACGTTTCAACTAAGAAAATAAGATCAATATCCCTCATAATCAAGCTTAACATAGGTCCTTTAAGCCATGGGAAGCCAAATCCAAAGTGTTCTTAATTTAAAGAAAAACTTTATTTTGTTGGAAATTAAGAACTTTTAATATTTATATTAAAAAAAATAAATTAGAATGACTAAAGCAACATTAATATTACACTTGAATGTAAATTAATTTATCTAAGACTTTGCTTTGTCGGAGATAGAGAATGATCGCCTAATGCTTACTTTGCTTTGTTGGAGATAGAGAATTATCGCCTAATACTTACTTTGCTTTGTTGGACATAGAGAATTCTAGCCTAATACTAAATCAAGTTAAGGAGGTCTTTGCGTTATTGAGATAGAGAATGCTTATAGCCTAGAAGCACGCAAGCTACATTTAGCAACCAAGGGATGATTGGGAATAAATTCTAGGTCTTGATGTGAACAATTGTAAAAATGTTTTTCTAGTGACACCCCGCAATCTGTAACCGTAAGCATCATCATGCCATGTCATGATAATATGGCTGCCTGTTCTGTATTTCAGGACGCAGAGGAATTGAGACGTACGGGTGTTGTGATTTTTAGTTTTTGTTTACGGGTGTTCAATTTAATTTGATTGTAGATTTTTGAATCTGATGGATAAGAAGCATTTCTGTTGAGATTTTAGAAATCTGCAATCAAGGAGATCGACGGCTCATTTTGTCATTTCGTCTGAGAGACTCTCATTGATCAGACGACGCAATATTGTAGAGATGGAAATATATATATAAGCAGCCATCTATATTCCTACGAAACCTGCAAATTCGTCATTGCACGCATTTTATGTATCGACGCCTCTGCTTCAACATCACTCACCGTAAAAGCTTTCAGCCTTCCTTCCTCACCAAACGATCGTACGCGCTACAAAATACTCACAGCAGTTGAAGCAATCATAATAGCTGCATCAATGGAAGATGTGAAGCAACCTGCATCATCGTCAAGCGATAGAATTAGGTGCCTTGCAGAGATGTGGAGAGAATACCAGGGATCCAACAACTGGGAAGGCCTGCTCCATCCAACAATCAATCCCATTCTCAAACAAGAAATCATCAAATATGGAGAATTCGCACAGCTCTGCTACGACTTCTTCGACTGCGATAGGTATTCCAAGTACTATGGCAACTGCAAATATGGCCCCAAAAAACTGTTCGAGAAGGCTGAGATCGATTCCCGGGGCTATGAAATCAGCAAGTACATATACGCGAGCACGCAGGTACAGTTTCTGAGATCCATGGCCCCGGAAACATGGAGCCATGACTCCACATGGATGGGATTCATCGCAGTAGTGACAGACGATACAGAGGTGGCAAAAATGGGCAGGAGAGACATTGTGGTCACATGGAGAGGTACAGAGACGGCGCTGGAATGGATAGAAGACCTCCAGGGCTGGCTGGTTCCATTCACGTTGAAGCAAGCCCACGGTCACGAGAATGCCCGCAATTCTGAGACTCAGCCGGTCATGGTAGAAAGCGGGTTCCTCAGCGTTTACAGCAATCACTCGCGGTACAGTCACATGAGCGCCAGGGATCTGGTTGTCGCAGAGATCGAAAGATTGCTGGAGCAACACAGAGGCGAAGAGGTATCCATAACGTTGTGCGGCCACAGTCTCGGAGCGGCGCTGGCGCTCCTGTGTGCTTATGACCTCGGTCACATGGTGTCCCTCCGGAGCCCACGTGTGCCCGTTACGGTGTTCACTTTCGGATGCCCCAGGGTGGGGAACAAGTTGTTTGCTCGTAATCTGCAGGAGCTTAACGTTCGGGTTCTGCGCGTTGTGAACGCGAAGGACGTGGTGCCCACTGTCCCCGGAGTGGTGATGAACGAGAGCAGGTTGTGCAATTTCTTGAGGGCAACATTGGGTGTGCTGCTGGATTGGGCGCAACCTTGGATTTACAGTCATGTGGGCATCCAGATGACCGTGGATAACAGTCTGTCTCCCTTCCTCAAGCCCACCCGGAATCCTGTGAGTCTGCATAATTTGGAAGTGTATTTGCACCTTGTGGATGCTTGTGGCGGGGAAGGGAGAAGAGATCCGGCGCTGGTCAATAAATTCTGTGATATGTTGATCGACGAGCTCATGATTCCGCCATGTTGGTGGCAGGAAGGCTACAAAGGCCTCGTCAAGAACGAAAAAGGAAGGTGGACTCAGAGGCCCATAGGAAATGATGAGGCTGTTCCCCAGATGGCCTGAAAATGGTTCAGGTGCTCGGAAAGCATCTGCGTTTTAGGTATGTAGAAACCCCGGGATCAGTAACACAGTTTACCTATATCTTTCGGCCCACCATCACTATTTGTGCATTAGTGTTTGAAGCCCAATGTGTGCTCCTTGGTAATATTGCGTTCTCTGGTGCTTCAGTTCGCTCAGGGGTTTAATATTTTGGGAGTAAACATTATATATTGAAACCGTGAGAAGCCATGTTTTGTGGTGTGACTAAGGTGGTTTGTTTTCTGAGATAGGACAAGAGGTGTAATCACATCCGCGTAATTACGATTGATGTTTGTTATTTTATATTAAAAACATTTTTAATTGTTATTTATTGTTTAATATATATGGAAAAGTTAAAAACGGGAATATAAAGTAAAATATGGTTTTTAAATAATTTTTTGTGATAAATAAAAAGAAAGGGAAAGAGTTAATAACTTAACTTATCTATAATATATTAATTAGCAATTGTATGAGATGTTGTAAGGCATAAATATAAATTTAATTGTGAGATATATAAAATTACTGAATATAAAAATTAGTAAACAAAATGTCATTAAAAGTTAAAATATAAAGAGAAGTTACTTACATTATATCACATTTACATTCTATAACTTTTCCAACATAGATTTCTTTTGTCGGTTCATTACATCATAGATTTCGATTATATTATATACTGCAATTCTGAAAATATTACTCCCATAAACCATGCAAAAAATACCATAATACACATTGAAGGTCGATGCTCTCACCAAAGCCACTTGCCTTAGGTCCATTAAAGTTCTAGCACTGGACCTATGAGTTTCAAAGCACTACCTACCGCCAAACCAGTACTCTAGAGCAGTGGAAATGGGTTCACATATTTTAAATTCCTCATTAATCAAATCTTGGATAATCCATTTGTTCAATGTTGGATTTGATCTTACATCGTTGATCCAGGTGGACATGAATGCTTGAATCTCCATGTTAATATGACACTTCCCTTGATCCTTATTTAGTATGCAACTTAATTCAAGAGTATCTCATATTAATATTGAAATCTGGTCTCTTATCCCAGGCTTAATGAGCCACGGAAACCAAGTTAATTATGTTTAGTTTCTCGACATTATGGGGGTGGCTTGATTATTGTTTCCTCATTGTTTATCCTTGGTACCCCATGTTTTAATAATACTCCATGGTTTTCCATTAAGCCGACTTCAACATTCAAATTCCTTTTAATATGATGAGATTCTATATTGTCAAAAAGTTCAAACAACATTTCATTCAATGCAAGATAGGAGGTAACCATGGATCATCTTTCTCGCGGTATTTTAACACCTCCTAGATGACAATCTTGGAGTCTCCAAAGACCTTTAATTGTCAGAGATTGCTGGCGAGAGTCAGTTCCAATCCTTGCCAAAGTGCATAATACTCTTCCTGGTTCTTGGTCAACACCCCTAGTCCCCAAGAAATTTTAACACTCTTTCTTCATTGAGGTGAGGAAAAAACCCTCCCGTTGTTGCCTCCCCGAGGTTTCCTTTCGAGGCACCATCAAAGAAAAGAGTTGGTTGTGATAATCCTTTGATCCAGTTCGAGAATTCTTCAAGTTCCATTTTGATTGAGATTAATTTGGATTTTTGTCTCTTATATTTGAAGTTGCCAACATGAAGTAGAGGTTGAGGTCGTTTCAACCAATTCCTTTCATTTTCGTATAATTCCTCCAAATCGCCTTCTTTCTATCCTCCAGCTGCAATTATTTAAAATACCATTGGAATTTCTTTCAGAGCTATTGTTTTTTTTTTCGACTACACATATTTGAAAATAACCTCATTTCGGGTTACCCACATTAAGTAGAATAGAATGTTGGGAAAAATACTGGGGGGGGGGGGGGGGCGCGGGGGGGCGGGGGGGGTGGGGAGAAACAGTATTTAGAGCTTACTGATAATTTTAAATTTTTCTTTACTAAATTCCATATACAGCTTTAATGAACCCAACTCGCATATACACGTGCATATACCAACAGAAACTTGCGTATACTGATATAATTTTAATGTTAGAAAAACTTTTAGAAAAAAATATTTAACTCAGCTTATCAGTTATGCATATGTTAGTTAAGAAGTAAATATGTGTAGTAACAACAGAATAAATAATCACGCAAAAGAAACACACATGAATACCAAGATCTAAGGTGGAAACCCAATTTGGGAGAAAACCACCGTTGCTGTCGTTTCTGTCTTCAATATTTATTATATGGAAAACTACTTACAATATTGTACTGATGTAGACTCATATCAATACGTAGGAATCTACCTGCAGAAGGCTGCAACCTTCTCTCGCTTTCCAGCTGCAATGGGAAGGGAGCTACAACCCCCTGATCTCGTTTACAAGCCACTACTGGAAAAGAACTTCAACCCCCTGATCATAACACCAGCTTCTACTATAGGGAAGCTTCTTCTTCCACACTGAAGGCTTCAACCCTCAGAATCACTGCAGACCACGTTTCATCAATTTTCATACTGGATCACACAGCTTCAACACAACCCTTCATAAAGATCAACAACAATAAACTTCACCTAATACATCAAACCTAACAGTGAGATCACTGTAATCAGAACACTGCAATAACCAGATTTTAGAATCAATATGTAGAATCAAATTCAACACTGAACATTCATTATCTCAAAAAGCATACGCTGATTTGCTTCACTGAACCTACGTGTCTACGCACTTTCTTTAACACCAACCTGTGTATAGATCTGTGAATACTGTTTTTCAGAATACGGTCAGTCTCAAATCCAGATCTGAGGCTTTCAGTCAGATATCTTTTTAGTATTGCAGAATCTTTGATTAGTCAGTCATCATAAAACATATTTTACTCACTCATTAATTAGATTTGTACATAATCAACTTAGCATCATACACAACATTCAAGCAACCCAGATCTACATGAAGACTTCATTGACAGACAAAAGAAATATAGTAGCAATAAACAGAAAGCCTCTGCAATAAGCTTGAGAAAACCCTGACTTCCATACGCGCCTTTTATGAGACAAAGTCGCGTATATATGCGCTTTTACTAATATGAACTAGCGTATAGATCTGTAAATATTAATTTTGCAGAATGTTTCAGATCTATAGAACTTACCTAGATTTCTTCACTCCACTTCAACAAACATGTGCCAAGTCTCAAATCTAATCATATCTTCAATATATCATGCAAGAACATAGTCATTTAAGGTATAAAGATCGTGATCCATCAATCTATCCAAGGGTGCATCATAGATTTAGATTTATCAATAAAACAGAGTTCATCCTATGCAAATATACTTCAGAGAGAAGTATTTAGTGATAGCCCTTACATATGCACACATTGCACTATGTTCTTCTTTTCCTTATATAGATTTAGCCTTTACCAATACCATGAGTCAAAACCACACCACTACCGATGGTATTCTTGGACGAAATCAAATAGACAACATAACGCTCAATCCTGTGGGTTAATACCATGGTAATGCCCCCTGGTATCATATTTTTAGAGCGCAAAAGATATACGTGGCTTGGATTGTTCTTATCCGCGTGTATACATGACTTGGCCTGAACAAACCCACGTATTGAACCTTCAATATGAATATTACCAAATAGTCTACTGGACATTACACAATTCTTCTGATAGACTCCTGAGCTTCTACTGAAGACATATACTCCATCTTTTACCAGAGAGTTGCCATCAAGGACAACATATTAAGACATAAGAATCATATTGCCAACAATCTCCCCCTTTGGACTTGATGGAAACCGTGATGGTGTTTAATCACCACAACAGATAGATACATTAAACATAACCATTATTCAAACACCCAAAATAATCCCCCCCTTTGACATCAAGGGCAAAGGGCATTATTTTGACCATGCTCCCCCTAAGGTCATGCTGAATCTCCAGACATATTTTTTTCAGACTCTATAACGCAACCGAGTATGATCACCAAGGACTCATACTTACATCAAAGTTCCAACCAAGTGGAATTACATAATTGACTCAACTACCCAACCAAGTGGGTTTACAAAGTATAACAAGTCCTTGCATGACTGAATAGAACAATTTACATCATGAGTGTCAACATTCCCTTTTCATCAAATTACATAAATGACATGTCATAAATAGGACCAAAAGATCTCAAGAGAGAGATCATATATCAGAAACCAATCAGAATTCCAACAATGCATCATTTTCAGCAAGACAGGTGCTCCCCCTAAGCTTATGCATCCTGAACACCTTCAACAACCAATTCATCAAAGCATATTCATCAGAGAATGATACAGAAAGATGAATACTGGAACAACAACAAAGATTACCCAACAACACCACAACTGTTCTGAGTGCTGACCCAATTTTTTTTTTGTCAGCAAAACACACATGCAGTTTTATGCACAGAAACTTGCGTATATACACGATTCATCTTTAAGAAACTCGCGTATCGAATTTAAACTTCTGAAATTAAGAAGATTTGATGAGAGAGGCAGAGACAACTCCTAGCTTCTGTCTGAGATATTTGAATGCTTCCATGGAAAGAGGTTTAGTAAATATATCAACAACTTGTTCTTTGGAGGGAAAATACTCCAATTTAACCTTTTGTTCAAGCACTTGTTCACGTAGGAAGTGATACTTGATAGGAATGTGCTTGGTCTTGGAATGCATAACAACTTGATTATTTGAGATGCTAATGGCACTTGTGTTATCACATAAAATGGAGATGGGAGGTGAATATTTGATTTGAATGTCTTGTAGAGTCTGCATCATCCAAAGGAGTTGTGTGCAACATGATGCGGCAACCGCATATTCTGCTTCTGTTGTAGATAAGGCAATAGAAATTTGTTTCTTACTAAACCAAGATACTAATCGGGGCCCCATATAGAATGCAACACCACTAGTGCTTTTTCGATCATCAACATTTCCAGCCCAATCTGCATTTGTGTAAGCATGAAGAGTGAGATCAACATTCTTTGGATACCATAGACCAAAGTTTTGAGTCCCTTGTAGATATTTGAATATTATTTGTATAGCCTGAAGGTGAGACTCTTTTGGATTAGCTTGGAATCATCTAACAATCCCAACTGCATGCATAATGTCTGGTCTTGTCCCGGTTAGATAAAGCAGACTTCCAATCATGGATGTATATTCTAGTTGATTCACCGCGGGAGAATCATCATGAGAACTGAGGTTACATCCAGTTACCATTGGCGTACCCACAGGTTTGCAGTCTTCCATCCCATACTTCTTCAGAATTTTCTTAAGATATTTTGCTTGTGATAAAAATATGCCATCTCTTGCTTGTTGCACTTGTAATCCATGAAAAAATGTTAGCTCCCCAAGTAAAGACATTTCAAATTCTTGCTGCATAACAGAAGAAAATTTCTAACTCATGGATTCTTCATTACTTCCAAAAAATGATTTCATCAACATATACAACAATCAATAGTTTATCATTCTCAATTTTTGTGTGTAAGTTACTATCAGCAGATCCCTTTGTAAAAACTTGTTGATGAAGATATTTGTCAAGATGATAGTACCATGCTCGAGGAGTTTGTTTGAGACAATATAAAGCATTTTTAAGTTTTCAAACAAGTCTTGCATCATTCCTAGAATGAATCCTTCTGGTTGTTTTATATAAACTTCTTCTTCTAGATCACCATTGAGGAAAGAAGATTTAACATCCATTTGATAAAATTTGAATTGTTGGAAACTTGAAGAAGCAAGAAACATTCTTGCTGGCTTCAAGTCTAGCTATAGGAGAAAATGTTTCTTCAAAGTCTATACCTTCTTGTTGAGCATACCCTTTACAAACAAGTTGTTGAGATTCAACAAGATGATGAGCTTAGTGAAAATTAAGCACCTTCACTAAGTGGGTCCCACAGGTTATTTTTTGGTGTATGTCTATTTTTAGAATGGTGATCATATTATAAAGTTAGAAGGATGCTGATTCTAGATGGTTGAGAAAATTCTATCTTTGGATGAATTTATATTTTTAGAAGACTGGGTGAAGTCTATTTATAGATCGCTAATCTAAAAATAGATGCATGTTGATTATTATTAGCCCTTAATAATAATCAAACTCTAAATATCAACTTATTCTCTTGGAGCACTTTATTTCAGTGAACAAGTGTGGCAGATCAGTGGGCTGAAGGAATTACATAATTCCTAGGGTGGTTGGTGACTCATGCATGGAGGACTTAGTTATAACTAATAGTGACAAGTTGTGACAGAGTTGGAAGAGTAATTATGTGAGTTGTTATTTAGTTTAACTCAGTTGTTCTAGTTGTATCTAGTTATAACTAAAGATACGCTAGTGAGAGTTCAGTGAATTAATTATTTAACTAATTCACAACTAGAAACTCACTTGCAACTGAGCAAATACAACAGTTAACTACTTGCATGTCAGTTCCAGTGGAGATCGAGTGGAGAGATAGGTGAAAGGGTGAGATGAACTATCTGTTGTGACTATAGTGATGCATTCAATGCATCTACATAGCCATTGGAGTTGCCAATGAGGATTGCACAGTCAAGGCAAGGAAGATCGAATTCATTCATGGATCTTCTTCAGTAGGGATTGCGCAGTGGAGGCAGGCTATCAGGAAGCAAGAAATTGGTGCATAGATATGCACATTTTTTCATGATAGTGTGTGACGATTGTTGATTGTACTGAGAGCTTGATGTACTAAGCTTTGTATGATATTTTTACATGTTCCATTGATATACATACTATATGATATTTGGGATTTTTAGCTTTAAGCTTTCCTGGTAAAACATTCTTGTTATGTGCGATTGATTTGCTTCATATGTGTTTGCAATTGGTGATTTACATTATGCAAAGAATTAAGTGGAAGGATTTTGTATTTAACAGAAGATTAATTTGTTAGATTAGGAGATTCCGGTAGTATACATGCATCTTGTATAATTTCTACATGGTATCGGAGTAGTGTTGATCACTGTAGATTGCAATATTGAAGCGGTGCTGAGTTTTGTGCTGGTGGACAATTCGAATTTTCTGCATGAATTTCTTGGTGCGACAGTTGAGTATACATTGAAATGGATTTCAATGGGTTGTGGTTGGAGTATGCAATGGAGGGAAGCTCCAACTACATAGCCTGGAAGGACAGGATGGAGGCGGTGCTTGAAGATAATGGTCTAAAGCAGTTCATCGATAGCGATGTTCCTAAGCCCACTTCGACGGATGCTGCATTACTTGACGCCTAGAAAAATAAAGTAGCGAAGATAAGAATAATTCTATTAGAAGGTGTGAAGGACCATATTGTGTCAAGCATTCATGAGAAAGCCACTCCATTTGAAATGTGGAAGGCTTTGACAGATATTTTCCAAAGAAACAATGACCATAGGAAGTTGGCACTGAAAGATAAGCTCAGAAAAATCAAAATGGAGAAGGGCGACAATATTCCAAAATATCTCATGAAGTTTGTCCAATGTAGGGATGAGCTGGGGAGTGTGGGAATCATAATTGCGGATGATGACTTGGTGAGCTTGGCTCTCCTTGGGATTTCGAAGAGTTGGCACAGTTATCAAGACTCTGTAAATGGACGAGAGAAACTGATAGATTGGGAGCAACTTTGGTCGAATCTAGTGCAGGAGGAGATATGGCGAAGTACCAGGGATGGATCTTCATAAAATAATGATGATGAGGAGAATTGTGCTTTGGATGCCAAAGCAAGGAAAGGGAAGGGGAAGAAATCCCATCCAAAAGCCGAGGATAAAGGCAAGAAGCTGGATTTGTCCAAGGTAAAGTGTTTTCACTGTCACGAACATGGGCATCTCACCACTAACTGCCCACAGAAAAAGAAGAACAAGAAGGCCGTTGGAGCTGCAGTTGGTGAGGCCCTTGCCTCGCAATTTGAACTTGATTTCTCCTTGATCGCATGCTTGTTTTCAAGCACAATGGGATCAGTGCGGTATCTTGATAGTGGTGCTTCCTTCCACATGATGGGAGACAAGGATTTGTTTAGTGACTTGGAGGAGAAAGATCTCCAAATGCATATAGAGATGGGCGACAATGGAAGATACAGTGCGACCGACATTGGAACCATTACCTTTGAGAGGGAGTCAGGTAAACCATTTTTGTTGAAAGATGTTATGCATGTTCCAGGTCTGAAGAAGAACTTGGTCTCAGTCGCGATGTTGGAGGACAGAGGTTATGACATTGTTTTCAGTGAGGGAAAAGCTTTCTTGCGACATAAAACAATGGGTCAAACCAAGAGGATAAGGATTTGAGTTAAGAATCTCTACAAGATGGAGGTAGATGGTTGCACTGCAATTATGGGCAAAGCAGAAGAAGTGGTGAGCCGGGATGAGGGCGAATTATGGCACAGAATATTGGGCCATCTTCACCATGGTTCCTTGAAGATTTTGCAGTAGTTTTCTACTGGAATTCCCAAGGGTAATCTTGCGTAGTCAGATAAGTGCAAGGGATGTACTATGGGTAAGTTTGCAAAGACCACCTTTCATGAGAAGGAGAACCGTGCTTCGGTGATCTTGGAGAGAATTCACATAGACGTGTGTGGACCTTTCTCGGTTGCTTCAAAAAAAAAACATAGGTATTATGTTATATTTGTTGATGACTATTCTCATAGATGCTGAATCTACTTCATGCAGAAGAAGGATTAAACATTCTGAAAGTTGTGTGAGTTTAAAGCATTGGTGGAGAAGGAGTAGGGGAAGCAAGTGAAGGCTCTGCGGAGCGATAATGGTGGTGAATATATCTCGAACGAATTCAAATAATTCTGTATCAAAGAAGGAATTCGAAGAGAACTCATAGTGCCTCATAACCCACAGAAAAATGGGGTCACGGAGAGGAAGAATAGAACAATCGTGGGTGCTGCACGAGCTATGCTGCATGACCAGGGCCTACCGATGCACTTGTGGGAAGAAGCATGCAACAATGCGGTTTATGTGCAAAACTGTTGTCCTCATAGAGTACTTGGCATGAATACACCTGAAGAAGATTTTACTGGTAAGAAGCTAGATATTTCTCATTCAAATATTTCTGGCTCATCTGTTTACATTCATGTGACCAAGGACGCCAGGAAGAAGCTGGAGCCGACTGCAGAAGTTGGCATATTTGTGGGGTACACAGAAACACCCCATAATTATCGTGTGTATTTTCCAAACAGTCGGATGACTGTGGTGCGACGGGATATAAAATTCAATGAGGAGAAAGCCATGAAGTTGTCGCTTGAGAGGGAGCTACACTTGCATGCAGAGGAGGAAATTTTGGTTCCCAAAGATGAACCTCAAGATGTGGATTAGCCACAGGAGGAGGATCATAGAGTGGAGGAGTCCACTCACGCAGAGCCAAACACCAGAACTGGCAGAAGGCATACCAAAAAAGCTGAGAGGCTGAAGCTTGATGCGGCACAGAATGCAGGAGTCCATACTTCACAATGCGAACAGAGACAATCACCTGACTGATTCACTGGATACATGGCTCTCATGAGCAAGTGTATCGTGATAGATATGTCTTCCTTTGAGGAAGAAGTGCAGGAGCCCACATGGGTAGATGCCATGGTGGAGGAGTATGAATCCATTGTCAGAAACAATGCTTGGGAGATTGTTCCAAGGCTGGTATGTAAATCAGTGGTAGGTTCAAGATGGATCTACAAGGTAAATAAAGCTGCTGATGGGAGCGTCGAGAAGTATAAGGAAAGATTTGTTGCTCAGGGCTTCTCACATATTGAGGGGATTGATTATGAAGAAACCTTTGCACCTGTCGCACGATATTCTTCCATAAGGACCATCCTTTCTCTCTCAACGCAGATGGGTTGGCACATTCATCAGATGGATGTGAAGACTGCGTTCCTTAATGGGATCATTGAGGAAAAAGTGTACATTGAGCAGCCTGAAGGATTTGAGATCTTCAGAAGTGAGTCACATGTGTGCAGAATCAAAAGAGAGTTGTATGGGCTGAAGCAAGAACCCCGTGCTTGGTACACATGGATCGACAACTATTTCACTGGACTTAGCTTCACCAAGAGTGAGGCGGATGCAACATTTACCAAATTGTGGTGGAGGGTAAGATTTTTTTAATTATTTTTCTTTATGTTGATGATTTAATACTAACGGGTGATGAGAAATTAATACACTCATGCAAGGAGGATCTTGCAAAGGAGTTTGAGATGAAGGATTTGGGCATCCTTCATTATTTCCTTGGATTGGAAATATGGCAGCGAGAAGGTGAACTGTTTGTGTCTCAAGGAAAGTATGCTTGGGAGATACTTGGTAAGTTTCACATGCAGGACTGCAAGCCCATGGATACTCCTTCTCTAGGAAATTGGAGGAAAGAGAGTGCTACATCGACAAAGGTAGAGGATGCTACTGTCTATCGACAGTTGGTGGGTTCGATAATGTATTTAGTTAATACAAGACCGAACATATGATATGCAGTGAACCATCTTAGTCAAGCGATGGTTAAGCCTACCAAGCTCTTTTGGAAGGCAGACAATCATGTCCTGAGATATCTCAGGGGCACATATGAGTATGTATTATGGTATAGACATACTGATGAGGTGAAGTTGTATGGCCTCACAGATGTAGATTGGGCAGGCAGCCCAACGGATAGAAAGAGCACATCAGGAGGGGTTTTCAGTATCAGATCTACAACAGTTTCTTGGTACAGCAGGAAACAAATATCCATGGCACTCAGTTCAGCGGAAGCAGAATACATGGACGCAAGTCAACTGCATGTGAGGCTATCTAGATGAGGAAGATCCTGGTCGGTTTGTTCGATTCTCATTTAGATCCTGCAGTGATTCATTGTGATAATCAGAGTTGGATTAAACTCTCGATTAATCCTGTGTTTCATGATAGATCTAAGCATATATATATCCAATATCATCATATCAGAGATTGTGTGTAGCGGAAGATCATGTTTCTTCAGTACATTCCTACGAAAGATCAGGATGCAGATATTCCGAGGAAGGCGCTCACTAGGAGAAAATTCGAATACCATAGAGATAGGATCAGGGTGAAGGATAATCCCTATCTTGTTGAGAGGGAGTGTTGAGATTCAACAAGATGATGAGCTTAGTGAAAATTAAGCACCTTCACTAAGTGGGGCCCGCAGGCTATTTTTAGGTGTATGTCTATTTTTAGAATGGTGAGCATATTCTAAAGTTAGCAGGATGCTGATTCTAGATGGTTGAGAAAATTCTATCTTTGGATGAATTTATATTTTTATAATATTGGGCGAAGTCTATTTATAGATCTCTAATCTAAAAATAGATGCATGTCGATTATTATTAGCCCTTAATAATAATCAGACTCTAAATATCAACTTATTCTCTTGGAGCACTTTATTTCAGTGAACAGGTGTGGCACATCAGTGGGCTGAAGGAATTATGCAATTCCTAGGGTGGTTGGTGACTCATGCATGGAGGGCTCAGTTATAACTGATAGTGGCAAGTTCTGACAGAGTTGGAAGAGTAGTTATGTGAGTTTTTATTTAGTTTAACTCAGTTGTGCTAGTTGTATCTAGTTCTAACTAAAGATACACTAGTGAGATTTTAGTGAATTAATTATTTAATTAATTCACAACTAGAGACTCACTTGAAACTGAACAAATACAACAATTAACTACTTGCATGTCAGTTCTAGTGGAGACCCAGTGGAAAGATAGGTGAAAGGGTGAGATGGACTATCTATTGTGACTATAGTGATGCATTCAATGTATCTACATAGTCATTGGAGTTTCCAATGAGGATTGTGCAGTAAAGGCAAGGAAGATCAAATTCATTCAGGGATCTTCTTCAACAGGGATTGCGCAGTGGAGGCAGGTTGTCAGGAGGCAAGAAATTGGTGCAGAGATATGCAAATTTCTGCATAACAGTGTGTGGCAATTGTTGATTGTACTGAGAGCTTGATGTACTAAGCTTTGTATGAGATTGTTACATGTTCCATTGATATACATAATATATGATAGTTGGGGTTTTTAGCTTTAAGCTTTCCCGGTAAAACATTCTTGTTATGTGCGATTGATTTTCTTCATATGTGTTTGCAATTAGCGATTTAATTTTTGCAAAGAATTAAGTGGAAAGATTATGTATTTAACATAAGATTAATTTGTTAGATTAGGAGAGTCTGGTAATATACATGCATCTTGTATAATTTCTACACAAGTCTAGATTTGTTTCTAATAACATCTCCATTTTCATTTAACTTGGTTTTGAATATCCATTTTGTTCCAATCACATTTTTATCATGAGGTCTTGGAACCAATTCCCAAGTATGATTCTTTTCAATTTGATCAAGTTCTTCATTCATGGCTTGAATCCAACATTCATCTTTACTAGCTTGATTTACATTATGTGGTTCAATAGTGGATATGAATGCCAGATATCTAGGAGATCCTACAAGATTTCTTCTTGTTTGAACACCTGATCCCTTTTCTCCCAAAATTTGAGATTTTGGATGATTCTTTTGAACATATCTGGATGGGGCCTTTTTAGATAGATATTCTTTTGGTGCTTCATTGGGTTCACCTTCTATATTGTTGCTATTTGATGCAGGAAAATATACATCATCATCATTGTTTGGTCTAAAATGTGGATGCGAATTAGAGTTTCATTTACTATCAATCCGGGTAAGTAAACTTTGAGGATCATCCAATATATATGGAATTAGAGACAAAATAAACTAAGCTAGGTGAAGAAATTCCAAAGCTCCCTTACAGGAGGTTGTTCATTAGGATCTACAACACCTATTTAGTTATTTAATTAAAATGAAATCTAAAGACATTGTGATAAGTGTAAGAAATATTAATGCTCCCTTACAGGAGATTGTTCATTAATATTTCTAATCATCTTAATCAACAAAATATTTAAACTAATGAAATTAAAGCACTTAAACCTAATTCTAATTGATTGCATGAAATGTTAAAGCTCTCTTACAAGAGACTATTCATTTATATCTCAAGCATATAAATCAGAAACTTAAACTAATGAAATCAAACATTAAATAACAAATCAGATTCATTGAAGGAAAAATTATTACTTTCTTACGAAAGGTCATTCGTTAATATTCCAAACATATGAACCTAATAATTTAATCTAATGAAATTCACAAACAACATAAAATAAAAGCTTACTAAAATAAAAGTGTACTTTCTAGGAAATGGGGATCCTTCCAAGGATTCACAAGCACACCAAAAGAAAAGTTAAATGTAGAGAATCAAAGAAGCTATGTCTTATTCATCATCAATTGCAAATTGCAATTACAACCATTACAATGATTCTCCAATCTAACTTCTCACTACCAACCTATAAGATACTAAGATTACAAAATGAAGAAGAAGATTAAGATTAAGATTAAGACTACAAATCAAGATTACAAATGAAGGAGATAACACTCCTATTTATACAAAAGCTATGATAACAAACTCATAAATGTAAATCCACTATTCCCTCCTTTGACCCACATATTTCTTAACCAATGGTGACACATAACCCTATCCTCCATGATCTCCTCCACGAGGTCCATAATCTCCTCAAATTCGAATTTGATCATAGAGTGTCACATAAAGATGCCTTGGAAGCTTCCTTTGTACCTACACATGTCAACAAACTCATTCTAATTGTTAGGTATAAGTATAAGCATATTATTTTCTAAAGTTTAACCATAAATCCACTTAAAAATGTTAAGAATTAATAAAATTTGGAAAAGCATAGTTATAACCCAATGATGAGGTAAATTTAATGACGTGGAGGTGGATTGAAGGTGACATGAAGGTAATATGGAAGTAATGTGAAGGTATTGGTGAATAATGGAGTGAGAATAGGGACTATTTTGAGGCCCAACATACCCCCAAACTGAAGGTATTGCATGTTCTCATGCAATCTATTACATTACTTTTTGATACTTAAGCTTTGGATTAAACTCTGCATGATATCATTTACTTGACTTTTGCAAAGTGTTTTTGATGAATTGCAACTTGGTTGGTTCTTGTGTTTCAACCATGTTTTGTTTGTTGCATTCAATTTTAATGTATGATCTTTGCATATTGATAATGTGATTTTTATTGCAGAGTATTTTTGTTGGAATGCATCATGGTTGGTTCTTGTGTGACAACCATGATTGTGTTGGCATCCAATTATCTTTTAAGTACTTTTTGAAAAGCCATTTATATGCTCATGATGATGTAATAGTAAATATATTTTGAAAGTATGTGGGCTTTGAATGTGATATGAATGTGGAAACATATGAATGTGAATGTATTCCCCCCCTCATTTGATGGTTTTGGAAATTTGACAAAATGACAAAAAGGAAGTGAAGTTTTTCCAAAAATTATCATTCTAACTTTTCAAGGAATTAAATGGTTAAAAGTTAGAAAATATCATACCTTAACTTACCCTTTCAAAAATGGATGAGAGTTGTGCACGCATGGCTATAAAATTCAGTTCATAGTATTCTTTACTTGGTTG
This sequence comes from Pinus albicaulis, assembly GCA_034641835.2. Lineage (NCBI taxonomy): Eukaryota > Viridiplantae > Streptophyta > Pinopsida > Pinales > Pinaceae > Pinus > Pinus albicaulis. Next base: position 26,707 of record JAXQQM020063535.1, on the reverse strand, counting down.
TGAAAATGGTGGGTGAAATAAAAAAAGTGAATCTTTTATTGTTGTTGCATTTGCTGCTAAATCTGCTGCTAGATCTTCTGCTGAATGTTCGGAATCTGCTGCTAAATGCGGCTGAAAATGTATAAGGCTTGGAAGGTATACAAAATTCAGAATTTACACTCCCCCCCCATCCTTATTTATTGACTTGTCCTCAAGTCATTAACATCAAAAACTGAAAAGTAATGAAAGTAATTCTGCGTCCTCTGCTACAAAATGATTGGTCTTCAAGTCTTATATGATCATTGGCACAATTATTGTCATGTGAATAAATGTTTTGGTGTCGAACATAACAAGAAATTTTTAACTTAGTGGCCATTGATGGATGCCACTAGTCAACATGCGAGCTCCCATTTTTAATTTGGATGAGAGTCACGATGTCCCGAACACATCTTTTTAAGTATGAATGATTTTTTTGTTGTCGAATACTCAGAAGATCCGATGAACAAGGGACATTGATGTATTACCTTTGTTTATTGGCATGATAGCTTGCCCTTAAGGCATGCAAGCTTCAAGGTGTTTTTAGAAAAATATTTAGACTCAAGGAATATGGACTCAATGGTGTATGGAAGCAAGGTTTTATTTGCAAGTGTAGGAAAAAGGAAACTGACAATGAATATGTAAAGTGGACCAAAAAGCTTATAGATGAGCTTTGTTGGTTTTATTGGTGGGTTAGGATTGAAGAAAATTTAATGAAGTGTATGTGATAATGGAAAATTGATAATGACTCTTGCTGGAAAAGGAAAAAAATGAATTATGGCATGCAAACTCTCAAATATAGCAAATCTGCTCCTTAATTCTGGACTGCCTGCTAAAATAGTTAAGTTTGACTTGCATTGACCAGCCACCTGTAGACATCGAATTCAAGTGTGGATAGGTATTTAGCCATCCTTATACATTTAGGAACAAACCCCAGCTCTTTGAATTTTGCTAATCTGTCATGCAACATGTCAAACCATTAAGCTATTACAGGAAGTTGCAAGAATTTGTAATTTTCTGGAAATTTCGGTTATGATTATGGATTGGTTCTTTAGAGTTTCTCATGAAGCTTGTCTTTGGAAGACCAATTGTCATCACAATGTAATCTCCTTACTAATTACTTGATTAACCTATCACCTTCGAAAAAACTTGGCAGAAAGAAAACATAAGTGTGTTCAAGAAGAAATGGCGATTTCCTTCATGATTCTTACGCAAAAATTTCGTACCAAATAAAACAGATTAATAAAAATCAAATTGTTGAAATTAACTCAATTTATGATATTAGTATCAATCCATTCTTAAAGAAATATCCATGAAAAGTAAATTTACTCCCTCTTTTTGTCAGCTAACTTTTGTGCATGGCGAAAAGCTTGGCATTATAGATTTGTTGTGTCCTGCAGATTAGTACGTTATAAAAGCATACAACAATATGAAGTTGCCATGAAAATTACCATCCAACTGAATAAATTTCATTTGTGCTACGGGGATGCAAGGTGTTTTTTATTATTATTTATTATTTATTTATTTTTAATTTTTCACCTGTACCAACTCTTGCAGTCTTAACCGATTCCTGTAATTCTCATGATTCTCTCAATTTTCTTACCACCAAAGTTTTGTTTTATGCCAATATCCTTCACATAATTTATCATGCCAATATTCACTCTTTAAATCCTTCGAAAAAATAACTGTCACAAAACACATAACAATTTTATTTATTTATATTAAAAAAATAAAATAAATAAAAATAAATAAATCATAACATAACAATAACAATCATAACCTAAAAATATAAAACAATATATTAATATATTAATAAAATTATAACCTAACAACATAACAAACATTAAATATATATACAACAAATTACAATTAAAAATATAACAAATAACAACAAATTACAACTATATTAATATATTAATACAATTATAACAACATAACAAACGTTAAATATAATAACAAATTAGAACTAAAAATATATAACTAAATACAAAATTAAATACAAATTAAAACAAATTAAAACTAAAAACGCAAAACAAACGCAAAACAAATGTAAATCAAAACGCAAAACAAAACACAAAACATGTGAAATAGCGGAATTGAAGGCATATGGAGGGTTTTTTTGGTTGAGGCAGAATAGGAACAGTTTTGTATTTTATTTGGAGGGCTACGTGTCGCCTTCATAATTCATTATAACTAATGATCCTCTTCCTTCACAGGGTCGGATCAAATACCCACTAGATAAGAGTTCACCATGCACAAAGCTTTGAGACTGTGATACCATAGGCATATCTTGAGCAGCAGAGGGAGATCTTTCACAGATCACCAAGCTTCCATCTTATAAATTTGAGGTATATCGTAATGTATAGAAACTCCTTGGTGATGCAAGAGTTATTGGAGCATACATCTGTGTATGTAATAGTTCCAATTTCTGTCCATCAGTTGAATCAAAAGTCCCCAAAACCTCCATCTATTGGTAGTCACAAAGCCAAAATAATTTATCTCGCAAGGCTTCAGCTACCTCTGAAGGTTCCAAACTAACAACACCCCATGCTTGCACAACTACTCCACCACAAGCATGTGAAACAACCACCACACCAATGGAATCCGGACCAAGCTTCATCCGAGGCATCTGGATCTAGTCCACAGTAGTTCCTGTAGCTTTTGCTAGAAACTCTGTCAATGTCTCCTTTGCTATGAAAAACAACCCGGAGGTACTTACACTATATGGAGGATGTTGTGGTGAGTGTTGCTGCCGTTTCCCACTTGTTATGAGTGAATCAGAGCTGGTGTCATTTGCAGCCATTGCCATCTGCTGAAGAGATTTGGTGTTATTGCCAGTACGTGCATACAAAAATTGTAATTGTTGACGTAAATACTGATTCTCACTATCTAATTGGGTTGCCTAATTCCTCAATATTTCATTTTCCTCTAGAAGTAGCTGATTCATAGCTGTAAACTTTCCATTCCAAGATAGAATTCGAGATGTTTCTTTCCGTTGCTTGTCATGACATCTTCTGTTCTGAAACTAGACTTTAATTTTCTTTGGTTCGATATTAGAAATAATTGGATTCTCTCTGATGAGCTGTTGATGGAAAACATACTATTGGCAGTCAAGTAAGATTCTCTTGCAATTGTCTTGTATCATCCATAATTGCATTGGTATAGACGTTTTCTTGCTGTAGATGGGAGAGAACTTTGGGGTTCGATTTGGAGTCGTCTCTGAGCTAGTAATATTGATCATTTTAGACATCTCCAAATGTCTCCATGATATGATCCTGAGCTGTAACATAGCATTAATCACTAGAGTTAATCACGAGTTCTGCTTCAAGCTTCTCCACCGACTATTGCAGAATGCATAACAACCACCTGCTCATATTCACGTTTGAATTTCCATCATAATCATCAAATCAATCAAAATAAGGCTCAATAATTAGATCTCATAACTAGATTACATATTTGGATAATGGTTGAATAATTAAATATATAAAATTAGTACAAAATCGAACTCATAATCTCCAAATAAATGTCATTTCGTCACAACATTTAACAAGAATAGCATTTTCCGCATCAAATGAGTGAGATCCCAGATCTGTAGTGATATGTTTTGACCAATTGTTGCTGGGTTCATCTATCAAATTATATTGAACCAAGCTATTCTTAAAGTTCATAACTATCAAGAGTTTTGCGAGATTGAGGAGGAGTAGCAGCAGCGTAGTCCAACATTCCAATTTGGGTGTTGAATTGTTCGGGTGTGTAAGGAGATGGAGTTCACAGAAATTGACGAGGGAATGCCTCCCATGGGGGATAGTATACAAGATTTTTTGTCGACTTTGGTGGGCCCTATGTTGAACGAATATCAGTGTCATCCAGAGCCTTCGGATGCTGCTCATCAGCAAGTTGCTAAGCAGATGGAGGCAGTTGTATTGCTGTACAATTATTATCATCAGAAAAATTATACACATATTGAATTCCTTAACTGCCTCATTTTCTGCAAGCTTGTTGTAGTTTCATGTGCACAACTTCTAGCGTATATGGGAGTCATGAGGGGTTCTAGTCAATCATTATCTAGTTTGCCTCAACATCGTATTACACCCACTGAGAGAATGGTTAAGGAGGCATGTGAAACATGCATAGCACTCAAATCTCCGAGAGCAATGTCTGATATAAAGGCTTGGCCAACATCTAAAGTTGCAGTATTCATAGTTGACACTAAGAAAGAGGGGTGCATCCTCACTTATGGTTCAATTACAAAAGGAGTCTAGTCTCTTGTCGAGAAAGAAGTCGATGGTTTTGACAACTTACCTAGAGGATCTTCTGAGTCTGACAAGAATAATTGGGTAAAGCAAAAAGAAAAAGGTGCAAATAAGAGGGCAATAATGGTTATCTCAATACGGGAGAAAATTATGACACAAGAAAAATGGATTTAAATCAAGAAGCCAAAACTAGAGAATGTGATTTAAAAAATTGCAAAATCAAACAATCATATGTGCATTAATAATGCCATTGATTTATTTCAATATGTTGTGAATTTAGTTTGAACAGGGAAAACAAATTAAATTGTTGCAGCAGATCGATATTGGAAGCTTGCAAATTTCTTATAATCGATAGAATGCGCAGATCAATTTTCCAGCGAGAGTATTTTTATTTGAAATAAATCAATAGATTTTCTGATCTTCCTGATCACACGAAGCATAGGAAGAGAGCATACTAATCTCTTGATTTGTTTTTGTTTATGCAGGTTAGCGTGGATGGATAATAAACACAATCAAGATTTGCAACAAAACCTCGCATTGTCTATACTCTTTCTGCAATGTCGCGGGGGCGTTTAGACTCTCGGAAGACAAAGCTTTCCAATAATCAAGCTCCTGGCTTACCCGTGATACAAAAAAAAGATATAGAAATGCGATGATGAAGCAGCTCTTACTGTGTCACTGAATTTATTCATTTATTCATGATGATTTATTATTTTTTATTTTTGAAAATAAGACTAAAAACTTCTAACGAGCTCGTTTTATTTTCCTAATTTATTCTATTTAACTTGCTTGAAAGATTTTTTTATTTCTTAGGTAAAAGAATGCTTCCAGTGAAGCCATCTAGGATTAAGAATTTGAAAATTCTCACATCAAGATTTAAAATTTTTACCTTATGATTTGCAAGAATGTGAGTAACCTGTCTTATTTTTGGAGTTTGCACAAGGTTCTTTTGGAACCAGTCTTCAGGATTATTCTTTTTCTCCAAAAAGTACCTGTTTAACATATTCAAATTTCTCATCCGTAGATGAATTAGTAAGAAATGGAGGGTTTAAAAATTGAATTTGAAACTAAATAAGTATGAAAAGAAAAATAAAAAAGCTCAACTTAAACTCCTTTATGAAGATCCTGCTGTCACCAAGTTTCACAAGTTAGTCCATAAAAAGAAATTGCAATAAAAATGTCTTTCTACGTCTATCTCTAAATCATCCTCCCTGGAAATGGCGCCAAAATGTTTGGTTTAAAATACGGATGCGAATTAGAGTTTCATTTACTATCAATCCAGCTAAGTAAAATTTGAGGATCATCCAATATATATGGACTTAGAGACAAACTAAACTAAGCTAGGTGAAGAAATGCCAAAGCTCCCTTACAGGAGGTTGTTCATTAGGATCTCCAACACCTATTTAGTTATTTAATCAAAATGAAATCTAAATACATTGTGATAAGTGTAAGAAATATTAAGGCTCCCTTACAGGAGATTGTTCATTAATATTTCTAATCATCTTAATCAACAAACTATTTAAACTAATGAAATTAAAGCACTTAAACCTAATTCTGATTGATTGCATGAAATGTTAAAGCTCTCTTACAAGAGACTATTCATTTATATCTCAAGCATATAAATAAGAAACTTAAACTAATGAAATCAAACATTAAATAACAAATCAGATTCATTGAAGGAAACATTATTACTTTCTTACGAAAGGTAATTCATTAATATTCCAAAAATATGAACCTAATAATTTAATCTAATGAAATTCACAAACACCATAAAATAAAAGCTTACTAAAATAAAAGTGTACTTGCTAGGAAATGGGGATCCTTCAAGGATTCAAAAGCACACCAAAATAAAAGTAAAATGTAGAGAATCAAAGAAGCTCCGTCTTATTCATCATCAATTGCAAATTCCAATTACATCCATTACAATGATTCTCCAATATAACTTCTCACTACCAACCCATAAGATACTAAGATTACAAAATGAAGAGGAAGATTAAGATTAAGACTACAAATCAAGATAACAAATGAAGGAGATAACACTCCTATTTATACAAAAGATATGATAACAAACTCATAAATGTAAATCCACTATTCCCTCCTTTGACCCACATATTTCTCAACCAATGGTGACACATAACCCTATCCTCCATGATCTCCTCCATGAGGTCCATGATCTCCTCAAATTCGAATTTGATCATAGAGTGCCACATAAGATGCCTTGGAAGCTTCCTTTGTACCTACACACGTCAAAAAACTCATTCTAATTGTTAGGTGTAAGTATAAGCATATTATTTTCTAAAGTTTAACCACAAGTCCACTTAAAAATGTTAAGAATTAATAAACTTTGAAAAAGCATAGTTATAACCCAATGATGAGGTAAATGTAATGATGTGGAGGTGGAATGAAGGTGACATGAAGGTAATATGGAAGTAATGTGAAGGTATTGGTGAATAATGGAGTGAGAATAGGGACTATTTTGAGGCCCAACAATCATCTTCATTTGTTGTTGTTATTTCCCTTTTAGGAGTTGAGAGAGACTCCTCAATTACAACATCAATACATTCAACAATCTTCCGAAGTATTTTATTGTAACATTTATATGCTTTACTTCTAGAAGAGTAACCAGGAAATATTCCTTCATTTGCTCTAGGTTCAAACTTACCAAATTTTTCATCATTGTTCTTGATAAAACATTTGCTTCCGAAAACTCTAAAATGCTTTACGGTGGGAATATTTCCATACCAGAGTTCATAAGGAGTTTTATCACTATTCACCCAAACATGAGCCTTGTTTAGAATATATACTACAGTATGTGCTGCTTCTTCCCAAAAGGTATTGGGAATTCCAGATTCATCAAGAATAACCCGAGCCATTTGTTGAACTGTTATATTCATTCTTTTTTCCATGCCATTTTTTTGTGGGGTTCCAGCTACAAAAAACTATCTTTTTATGCCATGATGTTCAAAAAAATCAAATAATTCTTCTGATATGTATTCTCCTCCTCAGTTAGATCTAAGAAATTTTATTTTTAGATCTAATTCATTTTCAACCAAAGCTTTGAATATCTTAAAATTTTCAAATGCTTCATCTTTATGTTTCAGTAAACTGATCCAACACATTCTAGATAAGTCATCAATAAATAAAATATAGTATTGTTCTCCACGAGGTGACTTTTTCCTTACAAGATCACATAGATCAGTATGTATAAGTTCAAGAGGCTTACTTGCTGATCCTTCTTTAGCATTGAATTGCACCCTGGTTTGCTTACCAAATTGGCATGATTTGCATATGGTACTTTCAGGTAGAGTGATGTTGGGAAGATAACGAACAACTTTGAGTCTGCTGGATTTGCTTATTTGAGAGAAGCTCAAATGTCCCAACCTTCTGTGCCATAACCAATTTTTTGAAGATTTACCCAAGTAGCATTGTTCTTGGCCACCTTTCAATACATACAGATTGCTTGGTGTTCTAGTTCCTTTTATTATAATTTTTCCTGTGTCAAGTTCACGTACTACACATTCTTTTGAACTAAAGACAAATTCATTTCCTTTATCACACATTTGACTCACACTTAATAGGTTGTGCTTTAATCCATCCACATACATAACATTGTTAGCTTTCACCTTTTCTTTTAGAAAAACATAACCTTTCCTTTAATGGCAACAAGAGAGTCATTTCCAAAAGTAACATTCTTTTCTTTCTCTAGAGCATTGTATGAAAGGAGTTTATTTCTATCACCTGTCATGTGTTTTGAGCATCTACTATCAATGTACCATTGATTTTCTTCCCCTTCTGCAAATAAAGATATGCCACAACTTTCAACCTATAAGTCCTTCTTTCTCCAAACGTTGGAATTTGAAGGTATATGCTCTTTTGGCTAAAGTTTTCTCTCTCATTCAGATTCTTCATGACCAAATTTATTGCAATAAGCACATTCAATTTCATTTTGAAGAGGATAAAAGTTGTTATAAGTATTCTTCTTTATTCCAGTCTCATTTCTTTGCTTTCTTGCTTCTATGGTCATGATGGTTTTGTATTCAACACATTGAGCAGCCTTATGACCAAAATTATGACATGAGAAACATTGTCCATTAAAGAAGAAATTTCTGCGATCATGAAACCTTCTTTTTATGTTTACCCATTGATTGATATTTTTGTTATTTTTCTTCCTTGTATTAAAGTGGTCATGCTATACTTGTGTAGTTTATTTGTTCTTTTGCTGAGAGACAAAATGTTGTAGGCTGGCTTTAGCTGCATTTAGATAGCTTGGTTATGAAGACTGAGATGATTCTCCAAGATATCCAAGGCCTGTCTTTATAAGAGGAGAGCGTTGTACCTTGATAATTTCATCTAAGGTTTCAGATCCTTTAGCAAATCTAAGATTTAAAGTTTTCACTTTCTCAATTTCCTTTCTTAGACTTACTATTTCACATTCTAATTTGTCATTGTGCTTCTCCTTTTCCATAAGATGATTTTTTAGCGTATCTATGGAAATTTTGTTTTCTTCCAAACATATTTTGTGATGATTTATTTCTTCAAGAAAGTCATGTTCTTCTAATGCATCCATAAAAGTATCACTAGAGTCCTTTTCAAAAGCCATGAGTAGTATAATATCTTGATCAGATTCCCCTTCTTCACTATTTGATAGACCATCACTATGTTCATGAGTATATTAACTTTTTCTATTGATAAACCATTTCTTATTTCCTTTAGCCACTTCCTTTCCATTTTCATGATTATCTTTATGGGGACATTTAGCAGCATAATGACCAACTCTTACACAAGAAAAACATTTAAAAGGAAGCTTACCTATGAACCTTCCAGTGCCAAGTTGTAGCTTCTTTACAAAATTTATCTCATCTTCTTCTGAAACATACCCTGATCCTTCTTGTTCTTCTACCTCCTTTCCTTTTGTAGTAGCTTTGAAGACCTATTCTTTAACTTCAGATGGACCTCCTTTTCTCATTTCACAAGAAGTCAGAATCCCATGAAGTTGAACAACAGTAAGAGTTTGTAGATCCTGCTTCTCTTCAATAGAAGACACTTTTGACTCAAATTTGGGAGTTAGAGATCTTAAAACCTTTTCTACCAGAGTAGTGTCAGATATGGTTTCACCCATATTTCTCATACTACAATATCATCTAGATGTAAAAAGAAACTGGAAATTCTTTCCTCATTATGCATTGTGAGTTTTTCATATTGAATTCTGAGAGTTTGGAGTTTAGAAATTTTTACCTTGGCATCACCTTAATAGCTTAGAATGATTTTGTCCCATATCTCCTTTGCTGTATTCAATTGCATGACTTTGAAAAATTCTGATTCAGTCAACCTTCCCAATAATGCATTGACCGCCTTTGCATTGGTTTCATAGTTCTTTCTTGCTGCTGCATCTGTTGGAACTGAAGTTGGATATTGATAACCTCCTTCAAATATAGCCCATACATTTGCTCTAAGCGACTGAAGATAAGATCTTGTCCTTGTCTTCCAAAAGATTAAGTTGTTTCTGTTGAAGAGAGGAGGCTTGATAGATGTCCCATCTTGATTTCTCATCTTAGCTGATCTTCGTTCTAGCGATTAAGCTTCTTCAGAAGGACCTGCTCTGATACCAATTGTTGGGAAAAATAATGAGAGGGGGGGAGGGGGGGGGGGTGAATCAGTATTTAGAGCTTACTGATAATTTTAAATTTTTCTTTACTAAATTCCATACGCGGCTTTAATGAACCCAACTTGCATATACACGCGCATATACCAATAGAAACTTGCGTATACTGATATAATTTTAATGTTAGAAAAACTTTCAGAAACAATGTTTAACTCAACTTATCGTTTATGCATCTGTTAGTTAAGCAGTAAATATGTGTAGTAACAGCAGAATAAATAATCACACAAAAGAAACACACATGAACACCAAGATTTAAGTTGGAAACCCAATTCGGGAGAAAACCACCGCTGCTGTCATCTCTGTCTTCAATATTTATTATATGGAAAACTGCTTACAATATTGTACTGATGTAGACTCATATTAGTACGCATGCATCTACTTGCAGAAGGCTACAACCTTCACTCGTTTTCTAGCTGAAACTAGAAGGAAATTACAACCCCATGATCTCGTTTACCAGCCACTACTGGAAGGGAGCTTCAACCCCCTGATCAGAACACCAACTTCTACTGGTGGGAAGCTTCTACTTCCACATTGAAGGCTTCAACCCTCAGAATCACTGTAGACCACGTTTCATCAATTTTCATACTGGATCACACAGCTTCAACACAACCCTTCATAAATATCAACAACAATAAACTTCACCCAATACATCAAACCTAACATTGAGATCACTGTAATCAGAACACTGTAATAACCAGATTTCAGAATCAGTATGCAGAATCAAATTCAACACTGAACATTCATTATCTCAAAAAACATAAGCTACTTTCTTCACTGAACCCACGTGTATAAATTCTTTCCTTAACACCAACCTACAGATAGATCTGTGAATACCGTTTTTTCAGAATATGGTCAGTCTCAGATCCAGATCTGAGGCTTTCAGTCAGATATCTTTTCAGTATTGTAGAACCCTTGATCAGTCAGTCATCATAAAACATATTTACTCACTCATTGATTAGATTTGTACATAATCAACTTAGTAGCATATACAACATTCAAGCAACCCAGATCTACATGAAGACTTCATTGACAGACAACATAAATATAGCAACAATAAATAGAAAAAATCTGCAATAAGATTCAGAAAGCCGTGACTTCCATACGCACCTTTTATGAGATAAAGCCACCTATATACGCGCATTTACTAAGATGAACTAGCATATAGATATGTAAATATTAATTCTGTAGAATGTTTCAGATCTATAAAACTTACCCATATTTTTTCACTCCATTTCAGCAAAGATGCGCCAGGTCTCAGATATTATCAGATCTTCAATAGATCATGCAAGAACATAGTCATTTAAGGTCTAAAGATCCCGATCCATCAATCTATCCAAGGGTGCATCATAGATTCAAATTTATCAATAAAAGAGAGTTCATCCTATGAAGATATACTTTAGAGAGAAGTATTTAGTGATATCCCTTACATATGCACACATTGCACTATGTTCTTCTTCTCCTTATATAGATTTAGCCTTTACCAGTACCATGAGTCAAAACCACACCACTACCGGTGGCATTATTGGATGGAATCAAATAAACAACATAGCGCTCAATCCTGTGGGCTAATACCATGGTAATTCTCCATGGTATCATCTTTTTAGAGCGCAAAAGACATACACGACTTGGATCGTTCTTATCTGCGTGTATACGTGACTTGGACTAAACAAACCCGCATATAGAACCTTCAATATGAATATTACCAAATATTCTGTTGGAAATTACACATTTCTTCTAATACACTCCTGAGCTTCTACTGAAGACATATACTCCATATTTTACCAGAGAGTTTCCATAAAGGACAACATATTAAGACGTAAGAATCATATTTCCAACATAGAAAATATGGGAGGGCAATCTAGCATCGATACATTACCATATTTGTATTCAATTGACACAAGAGTCGTTTTTTCCAATTAAAAAACATTGCTTCCCATGTGTCTGGTATGCTTTCCAAGTCACGATTTGGAACTAAATATGACCTCCAAACATCTAGATCAAAAGGGAAATGCCAAAATAAGTGAGGGGTATCCTCTTCAACTTGTAGGCATAACACACATCGTGATGGGCCATGGATATTTTTTTTCTCCAAATTCTATGCAGTGGGATTTTTCTCGTGCGCCATCTCCCAACAAAATAAGTTAACCTTTGACAATCCGTCATGATTCTTGATTCTACTCCAGAAGCTATTGGATCTTCCCAAGATATATTCCTTGAATAGAAAATTATACCCTCCTTAGATGTGTAATTTCCTGATTTTCTTAACGTCCAACTTCTCCAGTCAAATTTTGCAGTGGTGACTGGAGTGTAACTACAATTTTGTCATCGAAAGAATACCTTCTTAGTTATGAAATTCAAAGAACCTCCAACATCTATTGATGGCTAGATGCAATATCATAAGATAAATTCGAGAGACTTTAGGAAATTTTGTAGAGCTAAGCTCACAAACATGGATTTATCCATGAACCAATTGTTTGGTTTGATTCCTGAGAGCATCGCGAAGCTACAAAGAGTTGTACAAATTGAGTTTTACCAGAACCTTTTATCAGGTCTCATTCTATTGGCCATCCCCAATAACATTTATAAAACTATTTAGCTTTGAAAAATGGATTTGTCTTCCCCATTCTCACTTTTCTCATGGCAACATTTTCCCAGTCCTGTACTAGTTATTATTTCCTTATGTAATGGTTTTAATTCCCACAATGAATTCTATCATTCAATAGATTCTAACAAAAAACTTTAGCACTTTAAATTTAAAGCATAATGTTATATAAGAAACCGTTACCATTTTTTTGATAGTTGGGATATCAACATCTATCACCATTACCTCCTTCTCTATGATAATAATAGCACAACTTCTATTATTTCTGCGTTGTTTAGAATATTTTGAATGAGGAAATTTATTTTTTGGGCTATTTTTCTCAGCTGATATATTCCACTCCTCATCTAATTATCATTCATAGTGATATGAAAATACTTTTCACAATAGTAAAGCTAGACATACTTTGAAAATTTGAATGCTAAACAAATAATTTAAGCAAAATCCACACTAGGGATACTTCAGTGAATCTGGTAGCTCTTTCTAGATCCACTGAAACCACAACTAGAATTGATCCAAACTACTTCCCTAGGCAATTTAAATTTCTATTGGGAAATAGGATAAAACTAATGATAGTCAAAATTGGTACATTATGGAAGACACTAGTTTGGTATTTTTCATTGAATCCAATCCACGTGTAAGAGATATAGATCTCTGATTAAAATTCCAAATAAAATATGTGCATGGAACTTACAATAGGAAAATTTTATTGCCCTACTTTGCTGAATGTTAACAATGGAAAACATCAAAAGAATTGAATTTATGGTACTGAGTTATTCATCACAAGTGGAAAATCAATGGCGATATATTTGAAATTTTGGCAAACAAAATAAGAAAAATATTTGAAAATCCTTCAAATGAGAGAGTGTTAGGAACCTTGGGGTTTGTTTGAAATTATTGAGATGACACCTGGATATTGTACTGATACATGCAACCCTTCAGCTTTAGACGCCATGGATGTGTCTTATTTTTTCTCTTCATCATCCTTTCCTAATTCACATTTTCAGTAATTTGCCAATTAACATTTTTATTAATCTGTCAATAAATATTCTTCCATTGTATGTATACTTTTTGCACATATAAACTAATGACGACAACACACACTTATGCACCTATGTTACTCTAATTCGTAGCAACTAGGGAAAACCAAGCAAATGTTCTTCCCATGCTTTAATAAAGACCAATAATAAAGAACAAAACATAAAAAAACATAGCATGGAATCTTAATTAAGATAAAGTAAAGCAGTTCACTTAGGACCAAAAATTATTACGGTATAGGAAGTGAAACCTTGTTCTTTCTTTGATGTTGTTGTACAATTGTGAACGGAGAAAAAATGGTTGTACTACCACCTGGATGAAAACAGAGAAAGATTTCATAGACGGAGGAAATGGTTGTTTTATCATTCACTGGATCAGGGGAAAGGGAAATAAATTATCCTCCTTCTGGAGGGGCCCCGAGAAGGGAAAAACTAGTGTTTTAGTTAGAGATTATATTTCTTGTAGGATAGTGCGATCAAAACGAAAGAGTTGGTTCCAATTTCTCGTTGCACATGCCCCTCTTATGAAAAATATTTCAACCTCGCATGCCTTATTACTTGAATAAATCTGGAACGACTCAATTTGTTGCTTTGTAGAGCTAGTTTTAGTCACGAACGGAGGAAAGTTGGTTTCGAGAGTTTGTAGATCTAACATAAAGGGTTGTATGTAGATTTTTCTCTAACTATTAATTCTGGATAACTATTTTTTCTAACTACTAATCTGATGGCACATAAATCTTCAATTGTCTAACATTCAATCTGACATTGCAGAGTTGTACACAATGGCAGATGGGGGAGTTGTTTCAAAGAGAAACACCTTATGACATAAATATAATATGGTGATTAAATTCTGAATCTTTAAAACTTACAAGAGAAGACCAAGAAGAAATTTCATCATGATATACTATAGACATATTGACATTTATTAAAATTTGCAAGAGAAGACCAACAAGAAATTTCATCATTATATACTATAGACATATTGACATTTATATAGATTTCAAGCCACACCAATTTTGAAATTTAATATTTTAAAATGTTTTATTGTAATTTATTTTATTGCAATATAATTCATTTTATTAAAAAAAGAATATATATATATATATATACCATTTTATAATAAAACATGTTATACTTTATTTATGGTATTGAATTAACATTCTATATAAAAAGCATGAATTATTAGAAAATCACTAGTGGAAAGTCAATGACAATATGTTTAAAATTTTAGCAAACAAATTAAGAAAAATATTTGGAAATCCTTCGAATGAGAGAGTGTTACGAGCCTTGGGGTTTGTTTGTAATTATTGAGATGACACAAACAAATTAAGAAAAATATTTGGAAATCCTTCAAATGAGAGAGTGTTAGGAGCCTTGGGGTATGTTTGAAATTATTGAGATGACACTTGGATATTGTACTGATACATGAAACCCTCCAGCTTCAGACTCCATGGTTTTGTCTTATCTTTTTCTCTTCAATGTCCTTTCCTAATTCACATTTTTAGTAATATGTCAATAAACATTTTCAGTAATTTTTCAATAAACATTCTTCCATTGTATGTATACTTTTTGCACACATAAACTAACGACGACAACACACACCTATGAACCAATGCTATTATGATTCTAAGAAGATAGGGAAAACTAAGAAAATGTTCTTCCCATGCTTTAATAAAGAGAAATAATTAAGGCTCTCGAGGGGCCCATTCAAACTTTTTTGAACTGCTAACCAATGGAAAGCTAGAGCCTTAGTTTCCATCCACCGAGATAGAGAGGCCCCTTAATTGAAAGCTAAGTGAAGGAGAGGAAGTGAAATCTGGCTCGACCAATGGGAGAGGTCTTCACGCTCGCTAAAGTGTAACGACAATGTCTTCACGCTCGCTATAGCCTCTTTATCACATCTATATCGCCTCTTAATCCATCTCTGGTTAGAATGTTTGGCGGTGGTACATCACTTTAGATAATAACTTCGAGACGATAAACATAGAGAGAGTCTTTCTTTGAGGTTACATTTTCTGTAGCATCCCTTCTAGTTCCATCCACAGTAAATAACATCCCCTACAAATTGAGACCCTGTTAAGGCATAGGAGGACATCTCAATATCATCCTCTGGCGGGGACTATGGTAAACATAATAATCAACTCCATTCATTAGTGGTACCTTGTATTTTTCTTGGCCAGTTGTTAGTATGAATCCTTTGTCGAAGTGTACGAAAAAGGACCACTTTAGCTACGCATAAATAATAGCCCTAACAACAAAAGTGGCTGCCAATATCTTCAGATCTACGGTTAGTTGATCAAGAAAAGAGCTGCAAAAAACCAGATCTATGCATGGAAAGACATTAAGCAGTAAAAATAAGGGTTTACTCCATATACCAATAGACAAGACAAGAATAATTTTTGAAAGAATTTTTGTATTAAGGGCACCTGGGAGGAAAACAAGAAGGCGTATCTAATTCTCCTCAGTGGGATGGGTTCTTGGAAGTCCTCAGCACTTCAGATCTAAGATCTCTCTCTCTTGTTGGTGTAGAAAACCCAATGCAAAGAATAGAGCTCAAAGGGAGCTCACACAGCAAATAATGGAAAAATGTGACCAAGTGTATAGATCCAAAGTGATCTAATAGGCAACAAAAGGTGAAGAATGGTAGGAAAAACGCTCCTATTTATAACAAAATATTGGGTCATTCTAGATCTTGGTGCATGATTAAAATAATGTTAACCAAATCTAGATCCACCTTTTATGGAATATTTTATTATATTTGTTGGAGGGAAAAAGTATTTGACTTGGGTCAAATCCCTTTATTTATTAATAATAAATAAATAAATGATTTATTTATCTTTTTAAGGAAGTGGTTGAAGGATAATTAAATAAATAATGATTTATTTAATTATTTGTGGGTGATTTTGTCATATTTAACAAGGAATATTATCTAAATAAGATTTAAATAATTATTCCTAGAAAATAATAAGATAAATAAAGGTTTATCTAATTAATTTCTTTGTTTTTGGGTTAAATATGACTAGGAATAATAATTAAATTATGGTTTAATTAATTATTCCATGAGGAAAATTAAACAAAATAGGTTTGTTTAATATTTCCTTTTGGGGTTTCCTGTTTAGACCATAAACAATCTAATAAATGTGGTTTATTAAGTTATTTTACATAGTGAAAGCAATTTTACTTAGGGTAAAATTGGTCTTACATGGTGTACTTGGGTCCATCTAATGATAATAGGTTAGATGACCAAAAATGGTGTAACACATTGCCCCCCAGCATGCGAGTGTCAGGAGAAAATCGTATGATCGAAGTACGTTGTAAGAACTCAATCACTAGACAACAAAAGGGAAGTCAGAGAGAGAAATGCAAGGTAGATAGTGTGCTGAAGAACTAGACCCTGAGGAGATGAGACTCGCAGGTGCAACAAGTCTCTTTTTTATGAGAGGGTACCTGTGCTAAAGGCGGCGGGGGAGGCATACCTATGCCTGCCGAGACAAAGTACAAAATAATAGTGTGTCCAGTAAACAAGGGACCGAACCATAAAGTACAACCGGCATAAACATGAGCCAGATAATAATACAATGAGGAATCCCACATACATGCGGTGCCTGGGATAACAGCCAGGACTTATACAATAATATCTGAGTACATGAGATACAAATACGACCCAAATGCCCCCTATAAGTGGGGAAGGGCTCACAAAATCTGACTGATACATGCAAATCAAAGAGGCGTTGCAAGCGGCTAAGGCCGACATCATCAAATATATGGAGCTGCATCGAAGGTTGCAATGAAGAGGTCATCCGGGCATGTGGGGGGCTACCTGCAGGGCCACCCCCTCATGAGGGCTGAGACATCTCACACACACCCGAGAGCCACCAATAGCTGCTGCTGCATCACTGAACCATCAAGCATACGGATCTCGATCATGCTGAAAGGAGCTGGAGTGGAGAAACAATCAAGTCAAAGGGAAATGAGAGATCCCTTTTCCTGATCCGAGGCACCGAACAAGAGTGGAAGTTGGAACCAAGGTACACCGCCCTCTAGACCTGGCTTCTGGAATGAATGAGCTGATGTCGACAGAAGGAGGTCCGCCATAGGTGAGGCAATGAGAGATCCTCAACTAAGGCACGAGAGAAAATAGTAGAGCGACGGACAGACTGACACTAATGATGATGGTGAAATGGAAGGGACTGAGTAGCGAATGGACGACTTCCCTTGTTAGAGCATAAAGGGCATGAATGACATGGCAGCGACTGACGCAAAATCATAAGGGATAGGAGACAGTGGGACTGAAGGCCATAATGTGTGACACAAGAGAGAGACCAAGCAAGGAAGGATGGAGGGCTATAGCGGGATACAAAGGGACTCGGGATAGACTCCATGAATGCGATGATGACTCAACTTGGATGCTCTAAACAAGGGCGACTCGATGGTGCTGCCACACAGTAAAGGCCAAATGGGGGACCATGAAAACATGAGTACAAGATGGTAACTCATGAAAAAAATTGACACGAATAAAGACAAGTAAGGAGGAAAAATGGTGCCCCAAGTACAAGTGTTGTAAGTGAAGAAATGCGATTTTAAGGAGAGGTGAAGTGACCCTTCTTGGACAAAATGTGTCCTGGTGAAGTATCAAATCACCAAAAACTAACAAATACCCATTTGAGGGCTCGGTGAGAGCTTTCCAATGGTGCAGACGGTTTGTCAAACGGGGCTACGGTATGGTCGCAGCAGGCGAAAGAAGAAACAAGGGTTCTCTTTTAATAAGGCATTTTTCCCTCCAAATTCACTCATTTGCTAGTGTTGCTGTGGTGAATGTAGAGAGGAGAGAAGGCCCTAAATCTTGCGGTGAGTGTAGTGGACAAACCGACCGTTGGAATCGAGATCCATCAGTTGCAGGTAAGAGGCCTAACCTTACTCTTTCATTTTGATGGATTGAAACTTTAGTTTAGGGCCCAAAATCTCAGTAACAGAACCTCCTTCATCTCTACGGCCGGGTCGCACTTTTTGGGCCAAAAAGTGCGACCTGGGAAGCAGGTTTCAGGGCAAAAAGTGCGACCTGTCCCAGAATTGGGCAGAAAACTGCGACCTGGGAGATGAGGGGGTTTTAGTGCTGTTTTATGGATGAGAGTTGGGTTTTTGTGTTTGATTATGGTATTCCCGATCTGTATGCTGACAAAAATGATGTTTTTGTGCAGATATGGCAGATATATGAGTTAACTGGAGAGAGAGAGACCTGGGTACATTACGGGCAGAGATCCAGGCAGATCAGGGCGTCCGTCGTGTGTTGGCCAAGTTTGGGGTTCTAAAGTTTTTGGAGAACCCTTTGATGAGAGCGGGAGAGCCTTTGTTGGCCCGGATTATCAGTTACTGGGATCCAGAGCATGAGGTCTTTGTAGTGCAGGGGCACAGGATCGAACTGACAGTCCAGGATGTGTATTTCCTAACGGGTCTCCCGCCACTGGGGATGGTGGGAAACACACAGCCAGTATTACCGCGGGGGCGGCATATCATGGAGTTTGTGGAGCGACATTGTCGACCGGGTCTCCAAGTCAAGGGGACTCGGATACTGATCGGGGACCTAGAGAGATTAGAGACCCGTGCAGTGGCCGCAGCAGTGCTGCGTATCCTGGGCAACCAGGCGCTCCATCACATCACTGGGGGGTAGATGATGATTGTGGAGAGTGTGTTGAGTGGGACCTACTATGGGTGGGCCCAAATGATGCCGGTGTCGCTAAAGCGACAGTTGTCGCTCTGCAAGCGGCAAGTGAACCACGATTGCTCGTATGGGACTTTATTGTGCGCCTTCTTCTTTGAGAAGATCCCGACCTTGCGGCCTCGTATACAGCTTCCAGATGGGGGCCCGAGAGAGCCCAGGATGCGCCGGTGGGGGCGGCTACTATGCAGAGGAGGAGGAGGGGCGGTCGGGCGAGTGTTTTGACCTGAGTTCTTTTCCCATTGGGATCAGATGCCGTTATACATAGACGACTATCCCTATAGTGGGATGAGTTATTGTGGAGATCCGGACCTGCCACTTCCGCCTGGTCGAGTATGGGGGCCCGATGGTAAGTGACAGATTGCTATTCTTGTATGGGCATGTTAAATTTTTTGAATAGTAGATAGGGTACTGATTCATGTACTTTTGGTATGCAGATATAGCTCCGGTAAAACCGGCCGGATATATGGGACGACCGGCAGCATCTGGAGCTGCAGGTCCGAGTGGGTCGAGAGCAGCGCATAATGAGGATGTGGCCGCCCTTCTGGAGGACATCCGCCATAGATGCGAAAGGTTGCTGACCGGAGTATCAGAGCGCGGGTGGCAGGACTTAGACGACCAGTACATAGAGCCATGTATTGGTCTACCCTCGGAATGGCGAGGTGTCATGCGGCGCATGGCGATGGCCGGTCAGGGGATACGTGATCTACAGGCTGCAGGAGCAGAGCCATTGGCTCAGGATCCGCCAGATAGTGATTAGGTGTGGGGCATGTGGTGCCCCCTAGTGTGTATGTAGGGGCAGGTGGTGCCCCCAGTTTTGAGTTTTTTGTAACATGTTATGGGCATGTCATATGTATCAGAGTAGATGGACTCTAAACACATGTTTTGTGACACATATTATGGATATGCATCGTTTTTAATGATTATGAATGTTATTGTCTTGTATGAAATGCGTGTGATAAATGCCAATCTAGAACACGGTTTGCAATACTATCTACATAGTGATTCTGGTCTCGCGGTACATGGTTGAAAGTTATGGTTTCAAATTAACGTATCAAGAGTTTCACTCGTAAATATCGTCTAAACAGCACAGGGTTATGCACACGATAAACACCATTTAGTTGCATGACAAGAAGTAGGGAATCCAAACGAACGTGCAGATGGAGGATGCGATGAAAGAGGGCATCGGCTAAGAGACCACACACTGCATCATATTCGGCCTGATTGTTGGTGGCAGTACCAATGCAGACCCCGTATGAGAGAACAAGGGCATGCAAGGGGGTGAAAATGACCCAACCTGCCGAGGCTAGATTCCGGGAGTAACGACTTGCACCATCGGCGTAACTGATAAAGGGTGGGGACGGGAGGTCCTGCGGAATGGTGTTACAAGACAACAAATGAGGGGAGGAGATACAATGACGACAGCGTGAGTGTACAGAAGACATCGAGCGACAACTGCGGGAGGGAGTGTAAGGAGCAGGATGACTATGACTCATATACAAACTAGAGGGTGGTATATGAGGGCTATCGGAAGTATGGTGAGGACTCGGGCTGCGGAGGTCAACCGAGATACGGGTGGAGTGATCTCGTGTATGGGTAGAAAAGAGGGGGTCAGGCGAAACAACAGGGGAGGATGCAGGGGGACTAGGCTCCAAGGGTCTCGCAAAGGAGGATAGGTAAAGAATGGTCGTAGTGGACTCCGTAATCTGAACATCAGGAGGGGGAATGTCGATGGGAGCGGGGGGATCCTCAGGCTGGCCCGAAGCATACTGCGCGAGTATGGGAGAGGCGGATTGATTTTTTTCAACCTCATACTCTCGGAATACCTCTAAAGAGGTGCGGTAATGCGTCAGGTGAGGACAATGGTGGGAGTAATGGCCATGAACACCGCACAAAGCACAGGGTTTGTTGGTGCGGAGAGTCTTGGGGTTATTGGTTACGGACGAAGAAGGAATGGAGGCTTCAGGGACTGTAGACTCGGGGAACGCGACTTTAACCATGGGCTGAATACGGGGCAACTCAGGACAAGCATGGGTGGCGTGACCGACGACATCACACAAGGCGCAAGGCTTTGCGGGCGGAGGAGGGGCCGAGTCAGTCGTGGTGGTCTTGTCTTTGGGTGCCCCCTTGCGAGCTTTGCCTTTCTTCCCAGGAGCTGTCACGACAGGAGAAGGGTCCTGTATAGGTGCTGGGGGTACAGTGGCAACGAAGGAAGTGAGGGGGACCGGTTGAACCGGTGTCAAAGCCATGTAGGGTTTGGGGTGACCAGGAGGGGTAGCGCTGGAGGGTCAAGGTACCAGACAGGTATGCCCAAGGTCAGGTTACGGAGAGAGAGGGTGGCCATGACGGGGACAGAATAGACTCCAGGAGGGGGAGCCAGGAAAGGTATCTGACCAGCAGGGTAATGACCAGGAGGGACGGCTCCGAGATGGTTAAGGCCTGGGGGAACTGATCCAGGAGGATAAAGGGGTTCAGGGATACCAGCTGTAGGGAGAGGGCTAGAAGGAGGAGGTCCGGCTGGCTGAGATGAATGGCTAGGAGCGGGTTGCGGAGGGCGAGGTGGAGGTTGCTGACTAGCTGAAGCAGGCCGCTTAAGGGCAACCTGAGACGATTGCATCATGCAAACATTCGATAAGCTGGGATCAGTGATAGGAGGAGGGGGGAGACCAGGAAAAGTTCCAAGCAGGGAGGAATCTTTATAGACGCCGGGGGAGACACTGGTCAAGGAGTCGACGGTTTGCTTATTGGCGACAGAAGAGATAGTCGTCTCTGGGGAGGTCTGAGACGGTGGCTCATGGTAAGTCAACTGGTCGATGGTGACGATCTTTCCATTGTGAGGAAAAGACATCCTACGAAAAACCACGAACGGGACAGTAGACATGGCATAGGTGTAGCTTCGCCCCAATAGAATGTTGTAGTCTAGCGGGGCATCGATGAATTTGATGTCAACGCAAACAGTCTTACCGGCGAGGGTGATAGGACAATTACGAAACAGGCCAATGGGTTGGGAGGCGTGGCTGTCCCACGCTCGAAGGGTGATCATGGAAGGGGCCAACTCAGGGGATTCGAGTTGCTTCCAAACTGAAGCGGACATCACACAGGTGGATGCCCCCTCATCAATTATACATCAGGAAACGTTGGCGTTCCGGATTTTGACTGGGATTTGGAAGGCGACGGAAGCAGGAAGAGGAGGATGGTACGATTGATGGGCGTCGAAAATAATCATTTGGTCATCAGCAGGATCTACAGCACCCACGGCAGATAGTAGAGCCTTCTTTTGGGAAGGGCACGACTGGAGGAGTTTCAGTGTGGAAATGGAAGCAGGAGATTGCGCCAAATCATCTACTATGCTATACGAATGAGCAGCTTGACCGGAAGCAGCGTTTCGACGTAATGGTCCCTTAGGAATCTTGGTATGAACCTCAACTTTGGGTTGAGGGATATGTAAGGGGCCACTGGATGTCGAAAGAGGCTCTGTAGAACCTGAAGAAGGAGGCTCGGGGGCAGACTGAGCAGGAGGCTTGGGGTACTGGCGAGACCGAGTTTGAAGGTGAAGATCGACGGTTGGGGATGGATCATAGTTCATCATGAGGATCTGGTAATCGGAGGAACCAGAATTGGAAGGAGGAGTGGAGACCCGCCCGTCAGGTGGTTGGGTAGCCACGAATCCTTGCTGAGGGAAAGGATCAGTAAACACAGCTGGTTGAGTAGTGGCCACATTAGGGGGAGTGTGAGGGGAGGCATGTTGTCCTCACAATGTGGCTTGAGACTCCCACATCTGCCGCATCTGTGGTAAAAGGGGACAATCATGGGTGTAATGACCGTAAACACCGCAACACAAACAAGGCTTGTTGGTACAAAGAGGCCTGTCTGGCTTGGGCTGAGTGCCCTGTTGCTGGTTAGCAGTGTTAGGGTCAAAACCTTGAGGATTGGGTCCACGAGTACCAAGGGCAGATTGATTTGGATTGCCTCTCCGCATTCTTTGAGAAGAAGGGGGATTAGTCGCACCCTGCTGTGCAAATACTTGCCCTGAAGGGGGCTGTAGGTGCTGTTGCGGGGGTTGAGGAGGCAAGGGAGGTGGAAGTGCATATGCTGGAGGAGATGGCACACCAGGCTGCGGATAAGGGTAATGGTTAGGTTGGGCAACATTGAGGTAAGAAGGAGGTTGGGCAAAGGGAGGATGCATGCCGTATCCTGGATACATGCTACCGGGAGGGGGAAGAGTGCTAGAGGTGCTGGCCCCTCCGTGAGGGAGACCATAGCCCATAGGAGGTTGAGCATACGGATGGGAAAGGGCTCCAACGATACCGTCGGCGGAATGAGATGCCCCCGGGGCATTAGCGCCACCGGGCCTGGGGAGGTCAGGAAGGACGGTATAAACATAACCAGACTGAGCATAGATCAGGTCATATTTCAAGGCTATTTGGAGGGCGGCTTCTTCGGTTTGAGGGAAATGGGAGGCGACATATTTGCCAATGGGAGCTAAGAGAGAGCGAAGGAACCAGTCCATATAGATCTGATCTTCGAAGGGGGGAGCTCGACATAAGCTGCGTCTTCGTCGCCATTCCTGAACATGGGTAGAAAGGCGGGTTGAAGAGGTTTGCTTGAAGGAAGTCAAGAGCTCTGTACCAGTATCGTATCGGAGAGGGAGCTGGAAGTAAGATAAAAAGGCTTGGGCAATGGTCGCAAAGGTGGTATGGGAAGAGGTGGCTTGGTTTACATACCATTTAGAAGCTTCGCCGGTAAGCGTGCGTTGGAACAAATGAAGACGGATGGAGTCATCGGTAATGGAATTGGAGGAACACCACATGTGGAAAGATCGGACATGATTGGTTGGATCTTCTCCAGCAAGGCCTTCGAACTTAGGGATGTCGGAGGGGAGCTTGGTTGGCATAGCAGGCCAACCAACATCGTGGCGAATAGGGTCATTGATCAACTGATTGAAATCGGGGAGGCTGAGGCCTGCAATGTACGGCAGCAAGGGTATGGCCGAGGTAGTTCCTGTGGTGGTTCCGCTAGTAGTGGTTCCGGCATTAGGGCCTGGAGCACCGCTAACGTTAGGCCCTGGACCAGACATAGTGAAGGTGACAGGGGGAGAACCAAGAGGAGAAGGAGAACCCAATGAATCAGAAGAGGAGTCGGAGTGCGGACTCGGAGGAGGACTGGCTCGACGACGGCGGGACGGAGCAGGTCGATCGACCAGAAACTGAGGGTGAAGGCCAAGAAGTCTCCGGGAAGTGCACCTTGGGGGCGCAATGATGACAACACAAACACGGCACAAGGGGAATAAGAACGACCACAAGGGCAAGGAGGTGCAGAATCAAGTGATTACAATGTCAAAACAAGGGCAGATAGGTGTAGTGTCAATTGATTTTAAAGTCTTTGCCTGGCGGTGTGAACCAGGCTCTTCTTCGCTTAGGGTGAGTGTGTGGCGTGCGTTAATTTTAATTTTTAAACCCTTTTCGTTTTGAGAGCAAGAAAAAAGTGTGCTGTGTAACTGAAAATAAATCTGCAGAGAACATTATATAATGCTGAAATAACAGAAAAATAACAGCTACTATTGCATTGATTCAACCCAAGAAGGCGGGTCGCTCAAAACTAATCTAAAAAAGGGCAAAAATCTAGTCAAAACACACTTAAAAAGAGGCCAATAGATCTAGGGTCAAAAGGGACAGGGATCTAAAGGATAAAGCTGCTAAAAAGAGGTGCAGATCACAGCCAAGAGACAGAGGCAAGGTGGCTGGAAAAAAGGAGGAAATCAGCAAAAAGCAGAAGGGGCAAGGAGGAGGCCCCAAAAGGAGGTCCAAACAAAACAACAAGAGGTGATTTGAAAGGAAGAAAGGCTGATTTAGAAGAGGTATGAAAAGGAGGTATCAGATCTGGAAAAAGAGGGGCTGAAACTCTGAAAAAACAGACCTGCAACAGATAAAAAAAATCTTCCACAAAAAGTGGAGGGTACTGAAGCCCTAGGGGGCTATGTTCCCACTTGGATGAGTGAAACAGATCAGAAACAGGTCGAATCGGGCTGAGACAGAGGCTGGAAAACCCTGACAGAAGCTTCAGAAAAACCCAGAAAAATTGAAGAAAAACAGCTGAAAAATTGGCAGGTCGCAGGTTCTGACCTGTTTTCAGTGCAGGTCGTAGAAAATGGGTAGAAAAGTGCGACCTGGAGGTCCAGGTCGCAGTTTTTGGGCTGAAAAGTGCGACCTCCCGTTCCGGTTGTCTCGGCGGCAGATTTTCGGAAAAGTTGCCGTCTCAGTTGCGGCTGATGTCTGTCACATGCGCAATAGGGCCAGAAACACGCGGAAGTTAAAAATTTTAATGTTTTAGGGTTTTATGTGAGAAAAACAACATAAAAATAGGAAAAATAAACAGCTGAAAAGAAACCCTAGGGTTTGAAGTAGCTGGATATGCAGGAATATGAAAAACGAAAGCGGTCATAATTTAAAACCCGTGTGGAGTCGCCATTTGTTAGTATGAATCCTTTGTCGAAGTGTACGAAAAAGGACCACTTTAGCTACGCATAACTAATAGCCCTAACAAAAAAAGTGGCTGCCAATATCTTCAGATCTGTAGTTAGTTGATCAAGAAAAGAGCTGCAAAAAACCAGATCTATGCATGGAAAGACATTAAGCAGTAAAAATAAGGGTTTGCTCCATATACCAATAGACAAGACAAGAACAATTTTTGAAAGAATTTTTGTATTAAGGGCACCTGGGAGGTAAACAAGAAGGCATATCCAATTCTCCTCAGTGGGATGGGTTCTTGGAAGTCCTCAGCACTTCAGATCTAAGATCTCTCTCTCTTGTTGGTGTAGAAAACCCAATGCAAAGAATAGAGCTCAAAGGGAGCTCACACAACAAATAATGGAAAAATGTGACCAAGTGTATAGATCCAGAGTGATCTAATAGGCAACAAAAGGTGAAGAATGATAGGAAAAACCCTCCTATTTATAACAAAATATTGGGTCATTCTAGATCTTGGTGCATGATTAAAATAATGTTAACCAAGTCTAGATCCACCTTTTATGGAATATTTTGTTATATTTGTTGGAGGGAAAAAGTATTTGACTTGGGTCAAATCCCTTTATTTGTTAATAATAAATAAATAAATGATTTATTTATCTTTTTAAGGAAGTGGTTGAAGGATAATTAAATAAATAATGATTTATTTAATTATTTGTAGGTGATTTGGTCATATTTAACAAGGAATATTATCTAAATAAGATTTAAATAATTATTCCTAGAAAATAATAAGATAAATAAAGGTTTATCTAATTAATTTCTTTGTTTTTGGGTTAAACATAACTGGGAATAATAATTAAATTATGGTTTAATTAATTATTCCATGAGGAAAATTAAACAAAATAGGTTTGTTTAATATTTCCTTTTGGGGTTTCTTGTTTAAACCATAAACAACCTAATA
>JAXQQM020064284.1:0-59054 GCA_034641835.2 Pinus albicaulis | reverse complement strand
CTATGTTGCTTGGAAGAGTGTGGAAAAATTTCCCTGATCACGTTGAGTCCCCACTGTTGAAAAGGTTCTTCCACCGCGATGGACTACAACGGGGCGGATGGCCGTGTTTCCCTGTTGGCGAATTTTTGACATTGTAGGCATTTTCGAACATAAGCATGTGCATCTTTGAAAAAAGTGGGCCAATAGAAACTGGCATGCATGATCTTGTGAGCGGTGGTCTCCCTTGCATAGTGCCCACCGGTTGGACCATCATGAAGTTCTGTCAAGAATTTCTGCGCCTCATCGTGTCGCAAACAACGTAGCAGAACCCCGATGTGGTGCTTGCGGAACAACCTACCTTGCACCAGCTGGTAGGATGCAGATTTCAGCCTTATTGCACGTTTCTGCTGGGCGGTTAAAGTGGGGTCCATGATACCGCAGTTCAGATATTGGTGAAGATCAACGTACCATGAGGAGGTATTTTACCGAGGTATACTATCAATTTGATACATGTCGATTTCATGGTCCCAACACTCCTCTTCACTGCGTCGCGGGTCTGCGGCTTTCGCAGCCATCCGGCATAGCCCTTGGCCCTTCACAGTGTGTGCCGGCTTGAATTCCAGGTCATACTCTTGAAGGCACGTCATCCAGTTTCCTCGTCTCTCGCTTAGCTCCTGCTGCACGGAAAGTGAGTGAACCGTTGGGTGAGGTACAAACACTGTGACGTGATTCTTCAAAATATATGGCTTGAAGTGTTTGACTGCCTTGTACACTGCGTAGGCTTGCTTATCAATCTCTGGATAATTCAACTGGGCACCTTGCAAACCTGCGCTCATGAATGATATGGGCCGCTCATTATTGTTGACATCTTTCTGAGTGAGGATGACTGCAAGAGATGAGTCTGAGGCGAAGGTGTACAAGATAAAGCCTTTGTTGAAATCCGGACTATGAAGGACAGGTGCTTCTGCGATGGCCTGCTTGATGTTATTGAACGCTTCTTTCTCGGGATAATTCCATTTGAAGCTTGCGTTCTTCTTGATCATACCTTGCAGAGGTTTCGTTATTTGGGCGAAGTCTGATATAAATTTTCGCACAAAGTTGATTTTTCTGAGGAAAGATTGCATGGCCTTCTTGCCGCTAGGGGGAGGAATTTGGGCGATGACTTTTGTGCGTTCTGGATCCACCACTATACCGTCCCGGATTATGATGTGTCCCAACAGATTTCCTTCGGAGATGACGAAAATGATTTTCTTTGAATTGAGTGAGATCTCGTATTTTCGGCACCTTTCAAAAATCTGCTTGAGGTGGTGTAAATGGTCACACCTATGCTTTGAAAATACGGTGACGTCATCAAGATATACTACCACGCTTTGCTCCATTAGACCTCGAAAAGTGATGTCCATGGCTCTCTGGAAGGTTTCCCCAGCATTGATCAGGCCAAAGGGCATGCGTTTGAACGCGAACATCCCCCATTTAGTTCTGAATGTGGTTTTCAGCGGGTCGTGTTCAACCACTAGTACTTGGTTGTAACCTGAAAAACCATCCAAAAACGAGAACATTTCCGACCTCGATACTGCTTGAAGGATCTGCTCCATAGGGGGCACCGAGTAGTTGTCTTTGTCCGAAGCTCTGTTCAAATTTTGGAAGTCCACGCATAAACGAATTTCGCCAGATTTTTTACAAACCGAACCAAATTTGACACCCAGGTTGAATGTCGGACTTCGAAGATTATATGTGCATCCAAGAGTTTCTTTAGTTCCTTTTGGATCATCGGCTCCAAAGTAGGGTGTACCTTTCTCAGCTTTTGCTGGAACAGTTTCACTCTTTCTTTCATGGGTATCACGTGCTGGATAATTCGCGTGTCATAGGTTCGCAGCTCATCATTTGTCCAAGCCAAAACATCTCGGTATTTCTTGAATAACTCAGTGAAGGATTGCCTCTCCTAAGGGGTGCATTCAGTACCGAGGTTAACGAATTTGGGTTCCTTCTCTGTCCCTAGGTTTAGCTGTTGGTGCGCTAAAGTGGAACTCTGCAACTTCATGTTGGGAGGTCCGCGAAAACAGTTCTGTAAATCAAACAACTTTTCAAGCAACCGATCCCTTTGGGTATGGGATTTCCCTTACGATCCTCTTGTTCCTTTTCATGGCATGGCCCGATCATGATCCTCTTCTTCGATAATTGCGTCCTTGAATATGTCCGTATTGAGCATGAAATCTAGTACCTACAGATCATCATTAAAAATGCGCAGATTAGTGACATTGTCTGGCACGGATGGCTTGTAAACAATTTCAATAGAAAATCCATCTCTTAGTGGGGTAAATCTAGCGGCAGCATTGGCAAGTGTATTAGCTGCTGCATTGTGCATTCTAAGTATGGATTTAATACCGAAAGCGTCAAAAGCAGAAATCAAACGCCATACCTCTTGTTGGTAACCTTTCAAATACGGAGATAAGCAGTGGATGGTGTTACGTACCTGACGGGTGATAATCTTGGAGTCTCCAATTACCTTTGAACAACTGACTTTGAGATCTATGGATTTCTTGAGCTCGAGGTCAGAGCTTCATACTAGGCCATATTATTGGTGCACTGGAACTATAGCCGACAAGAGATTAGAAACTTGTTCTTCTGGGGGTCTAACAAAATACAGCTTGCGCCGGCCCCATCATGGGTTTTGGAACCGTCATAGTATAAGGTCCAAGTCTCATCTTCTGATTTCGTAAGGCTACCTGAGCACGTAGGAGACGTACTCGGGGCGGCAACCTCTAACAGTTCTCTTCAAGACAAAATAGGCGGGACAAATAGCGGCTAGTAGCATCTCTGACTGGACATCTTGGGTGACCGAAGATTGAGGGGTGTGATATCAACCAAACGGGGACTCTAGGAAGCATATATCTAGCTCCTCTTGTGCGAAACTGACGGGCTCGTTGGTTACGTCCAGACTGGTCATCGTGTGTTTCATGTAAGGTTCAATTTCGACCCAAATTTGATTGTTCCTACCCTTGTATGGGAGCCACAGGTGGGACCAGCTGGGACCAGTTAGTAGCAAAGTATCCTTGCAGCTTGCTAGACCAATCTCAGCTCAAGAGAAGACCATAGGCTTCGGGGATATCCACGATGACTATGTCTATGCACTGATGCACCCTGGGGTTAGAAGATAAGCGGATGATGACATTATTCAATTCACCCATGGCGGGGACTTGAGATCTATCAAGCTAAATGATTCTGGTGTCGGTATTTTCAGGACAGATATTTAGTTTCTTGCACACGGATAGGGGCATAACATTTTTGGATGCACCGGAGTTGACAAGGCAGTTGTGAACATTGAAGTTGAAGATATCGAAAGACAGGAGAAAATTGGGGGTGGATCCTCGAGAATTTGCATTGATGGCATTCACAATGGACTGAGGGCTTGAAGCCTCTTGGGCAGATGTGGAACTCACGGGTTTGGATGCTGGATGGTTGGCAAACACTTTGAGAATAAGATCTCGCTAATTATCAATCTGGGTGAGCTCGTAGAGGGAAATGTTCGCTCGCATTTTCTTCATATGTTCGATCATGTTATATCCAGAATCTGGGTGTGGGAGAGGTTCAGTAGAGGCCTTCAATGAACCTGATGATGACCTGGCCTTTGGGTTTACTTGAGTAGTGGTTGGGCTAGATTTTTCAGGAGTTGTGGTTTGGTTTGGTTGAATTCAAAGTAGCAGACTGGACAAGCTGACTGGCATCATAATTCAGGATCCCTGTGATAAGTTGATGAGTGAAGTACTCCCTTCTTGTCATTGTTTCATTTTCTGAGTTTCATGCAATTCATTATATGTTTATTCTATCTAAATGTGTAACTAGGAGTATTACTACAGGATTAGTCAAGTGCTCCCTATCTTTAACTAGTTTCCATTTTAATGTTTTCTTTTGATTTCCAGTGTTGAGAATTCTTAATTGCTCTCACTCCCGTTTGACCTCTGCCTTCTACTTCCATTTTCAAGATCAAAGGATCCTTAAGTTCCCTTTATCCCGATCATACCACCTCACAAAAAACCACTTTCCCAAATCTCTGAGGGTTATCTATCTTGCCCTGAATATATTTGTACCTTAAATTTTTAGATGATATGTTTCTCCTACACTTACGAGCCTCAATGTCATCCTGCGATGCATACGTATCACCCAAGCTCACCGAACCCCACATTCTTGAAATCCCTTCAATACCATGGTCTGTTTTTTTCTTGTTTGTATAACAAAAATATATTAGGGTTGAATGGACCAATGAGAAGCAAGCCCATTCCTCATAGACATTGGGTTCACATGTCAAACAACTGAAACTGTGTTAGTGTCATTGCCAACTTCTGTACTTGCTACATTTGGTGTCAAATTTTCAATTGCAGGTCCTTTTCAACCTCTTTATTTGCATCTACTTTTGAATCACTAACAAGAAATTTCTACCAAACCATTTCTTTGTACACCACCCCTACATGCTTCAATATGTCTGCATTCCCAGAACCAATTTTAGGCATCATTGTTGTTGTGCTTTTCAATAAATGTGTTGAAAAGGATAAAATACCATCTAGAATTGAAAGGCATCTCAAAGTTCATATGTGTTGTGCTACCTCAATATCTGCTAGCTTTGTTCTAGCCAACAAATCCATGAATTCATTTGCAAGTTTTATGTGTTCTCTCTATTGAGATTCAACAAGATGATGAGCTTAGTGAAAAGAGTCGCCTTCACTAAGTGGGCCCGCATGCTATTTTTGGCGCAAAGTCTATTTTTAGACATGTCGATCATATTCTATGAGTTGCAGGATGCTATTTGTGGATGGTTGGTCAAGTTGGAAGAATATATGGACTTCTATTTTTAGACATATTGGGTGGAATCTATTTTTAGACTGGTAGTCTAAAAATAGATATGTCAAATATTATTAGCTCTTACTAATATTTGGACTCTAAACAACAACTTATTCTTTTGGAGCACTTCATTTATGTGCACAGATGTGGCACAATAGCTGACAGAAGGAATTACACTATTCCTGAGGCTTTACTAGAGCTATTGCATGGAGGACTTCAGTTACAACTCATGTGATAGAGTTTGGTGGAGTTGGAGAAGTAGTTGGTGGAGTTGTATTCAGTTTAACTCAGTTAGACTTAGTTGAGCTAGTTGTATCTAGTCTAATTGATTGATACACTAGTGAGAGTGGAGTGAATTAATTAGCTGAGTAATTCATAATTCACGAGATAATAACTCATTAATCAGCGAAGAATACATCGGTTAACTATAGTGCATGGCCGGTTTCCGTGGAGACCGAGTGGAGAGATAGGTGAAAGGGCAAGTGTGACTATCGGTTGTGACTATAGTGATGCATTGATTGCATCCAACACTCGGTGGAGATGCCAATGAGGATTGCGTGAGCAAGGCTAAGGAGAAATTTGAACTTCATTCGAGCCATTCTTTAGCGAGGGATTGTGCAGTAGAGGTAGGTTAGCAGGTGGCAAAGATCAATGCATGGATTTGCAAGATCGGGCCTTATTAGTGTGTAGCGATTGTATTGTACTGAGAGCTTGATATGATCAGCTTTGTATGAGGATTGTTACATGATCTCTATGACATATATTATATACAGATAGTTGGGGTTTTCAGCTTCAGGATTTCCCGTTAAAAAACTATGTTAATGTGTGTGAATTTTTATTGTTTCATGTGTGCATTGCAATCTTGATTTAATTTCCACAAATGATCAATGGTGGAATAGATTTTGTATTTTGCATGAAGTTAAAATAGTGTGAGATCAGGAGAATATTGGACATATAACACATAAGTTATATAATTTCTACATGGTATCAGAGCAGTTGATCACTGGAGGAGATTGCAATTATTGAAGTGGTTGAGTTTTGTCCTGGTGGAATTCAAATTTGCTGCAGTGTTTTCTTGGTGTCGAAGTTGAGCATTTATTGAAATGTCTTTCAACGGATTGCGATTGGAGTATGCCCTTGATGGGAGCTCGAATTACATAGCATGGAAGGATAGGATGGAGGCGTTGTTGGATGATAATGGGTTAAAGGAGTTCATAGATGTTGATATTCCGAAGCCTGCTTCTAGCGATGCAGCCGCACTTGACGCATGGCAAAAGAAGGTAGCAAAGTGTCGAAGGATTCTGTTGGAAGGTGTGAAGGACGACATTGTGTCCAGCCTTCATGGTAAAGCCACTCCATTCTTAATGTGGAAGGCTTTGGTAGATTTGTTCCAAAGCAGAAGTGACCAGAGGAAGTTGGCACTTAAAGACAAGCTCAGAAAAATAAAAATGGAGAAAGGCGACAGTATTCCAAAATACCTCACGAAGTTTGTCCATTGCAAGGATGAGCTAGGAAGTGTGGGGGTTACTGTTGATGAAGAAGACTTGGTGAGCTTGGCTCTCCTTGGGCTTCCCAAGAGTTGGCATAGCTACGAAGACTCTGTCAATGGACGAGAGAAACTGCCAGGATGGGAGCTACTTTGGTCAGATCTTGTGCAAGAGGAGATAAGGCGGGGTACTAGGGATGGATCTTCATCGAAGAATGAAGATGAAAAAATTGCGCTTTGGCTTCAAAAGCTCAGAAAGGAAAAGGGAAGAAATCTTCCAAATCCAAAGCTAAAGGCAAGAAGCAGGATTTGTCCAAGGTGAAGTGTTTTCACTGTCACTAGCACGGGCATTTCGCCACTAATTTCCCACAGAAGAAGAAGAATAAGTAGGTTGCTGGATCTGTAGCTGGAGAGGCCTTAACCTCGCAGTTTGAGCTAGATTTTTCCTTGATCGCATGCTTGGTTTCAAGTGTGATGGGATCGGTGTGGTTTCTTGACAGTGGTGTGTCTTTCCATATGACCAGAAACAAAAATTTATCTAGTGATCTGGAGGAAAAGGATCTTGGAGTGCACATCGAGATGGGTGATGATGGTAGATACAGTGCGACTGGTATCGGGACAATTTCCTTTGAGAGTACCTTTCATCTTGAAGGATGTCATGCATGTTCCAGGATTGAAGAAGAATCTGATCTCCGTGGCGATGTTGGAAGACAAGGGTTATGATGTTGTTTTTAGCGAGGGAAAAGCCTTCCTTCGACATAAAACAACTGGTCAAACCAGGAGGATAGGGATTCGAGTTAAGAATATTTATCAATTGCAGGTAGATGGCTACGCCGCAATGGCAGGCAGAGCAGAAGGAGTGGTGAGCCGGGATGAAGGCAAATTGTGGCACAGGAGATTGGGCCATCTTCACCATGGCGCTTTGAAAGTTTTGCAGCAGATTTCTACCAGGATTCCCAAAGGTACACTTGCGCAATCAGATCATTGCAAGGGTTGTACTTTGGGAAAATTTGTGAAGACCACTTTTCAGGAGAAGGATATTCGTGCTTCGACGATCCTTGAGAGAATTCACACAGACTTGTGTGGACCTTTGTCGGTTGCTTCAACAGCAAAGCACAGGTATTATGTGATATTTTTTTATGACTTTTCTCATAAGTGTTGGATCTTCTTCATGCAGAAGAAGAGCGAGACATACTCAAAGTATTGTGAGTTCAAGGCGCTGGTTGAGAAAGAGTCGGGGAAGCAGGTGAAATCTCTAAGGAGCGATAATAGTGGTGAATACATCTCTGGCGTATTTAAAGACTTCTGTAGCAAAGAAGGAATTCGAAGAGAACTCATAGCGCCTCATAACCCACAGCAGAATGGGGTTGCGGAGAGAAAGAACAGATCGTGGGTGCTTCACGGGCGATTTTGCATGATCAGGGCCTTCCCATACACTTGTGGGCTGAGGCATGCAACACTGCGGTTTATGTGCAAAACCGTTGTCCTCATAGCGTACTTGGCATGAGTACACTCGAAGAGGCGTTTTCTGGTAAGAAGCCTGATATTTCTCATTTGAAGATTTTTGGCTCACCTGTTTACATTCGTGTGACGAAGGATGCCAGGAAGAAACTGGAGCCGACCGCAGAGGTTGGGATATTTGTGGGGTACACATAAACACCCCACAATTATCGTGTGTATTTTCCAGACAGTCGGATGACTGTCATGCGACTGGATATCAAAATTCATGAGGAGAAAGCCATGAAGTTGTCGCTTGAGAGGGAGCTACACTTGCATGCAGAGGAGGAGCTACTTTTTCCTAAAGATGAGCCTCAATATGTGGATTAGTCACAAGAGGAGGTTCATAGAGTGTAAGAAACCACTCATGCAGCGCCAAACATCAGAGGGAAAAAGCACACTACAGAAGCTGAGCGACTGAATCTTGATGCAGTGCAGAATGTAGGAGTTCCTACATAACAGCGCAGACAGAGACAGTCACCTGATCGATTTACTGGATACATGGCTCTGATGAGAAAGTGTATCGTGACAGAGCCATCCTCTTTCAAGGAAGCTGTGGAGGATCCTGCATGGGTAGATGCCATAGTGGAAGAGTATGATTTGATTGTCAAAAACAGTGCATGGGAGATTGTCCCAAGGCCGGAAGGGAAATCAGTGGTAGGTTCGAAATGGATCTACAAAGTGAAGCAAGCTGCTGATGGGAGCATTGAGAAGTATAAGACAATATTTGTTGCTCGGGGCTTCTCACAAATCGAGGGGATCGACTATGAAGAAACCTTTGCACCTGTTGCAAGGTATTCTTCCATACGGACCATCCTTGCTCTCTCAGCGCAGATGGGTTGGCACATTCATCTGATGGATGTGAAGACTGCATTCCTCAACGAAATCATTGAGGAGGAGGTGTACATTGAGCAGCCTGAAGGATTCGAAATCTTCAGCAGCGAGTCACATGTGTGCAGGCTCAAAAGAGCGTTGTATGGGCTGAAACAAGCACCTCGTGCTTGGTACACATGGATAGACAGTTATTTCACTAGACTCGGTTTCGCCAAGAGTGAGGCGGATCCAAACCTATACCAGATTGTGGTGGAGGGTAAGCTTTTGATCATTGTGCTTTATGTAGATGATTTAATACTAATGGGTGATGAATTGTTGATACACTAATGCAAGGCAGATCTTGCAAAGGAGTTCGAGATGAAGGACTTAGGCCTCCTTCATTATTTCCTGGGATTGGAAATTTGGCAGCAAAAAGGTGAACTGTTTGTGTCTCAAAAAAAGTATGCTCGGGAGATACTGGAGAAGTTTCACATGCAAGGTTGCAAGCCTATCGACACTCCTCTTCCTGGTGGTTGGAGGAAAGAGGATGCTACATCGGCAGAGGTAGTGGATGCCACTGTTTATCGACAGTTGGTTGGTTCTCTCATGTATCTAGTCAATACACGACCGGAAATATGCTATGCTGTGAACCAACTTTCATAAGCGATGGTGAAGCCTACCAAGCTCTTTTGGAAGGTAGGCAAGCATGTCTTGAGGTATCTCAGGGGCACATCTGGGTATGGATTGTGGTATAGACAGTCGGATGAGGTGAAGCTGCATGGCTTCACGAATGTAGATTGGGCAGGAAGCCCAATGGACAGAAAGAGCACATCTGGAGGGATTTTCAGTATCGGATCTACAGCAGTTTCTTGGTACACCAGGAAACAAAGATCTGTGGCACTCAGTTCAGTGGAGGCCAAGTACATGGCAGCAATTTTGGCTGCATGCGAGGCTATATGGATGAGGAAGATCCTGGTCAGTTTGTTCCGTTCTCATTTAGATACTACTGTGATAATCAGAGTTGCATTAAACTCTCGGTTAATCCAGTATTTCATGATAGATCTAAACATATTGACATTTGATACTATCATATCAGAGATTGTGTGCAGCGGAAGATCATGTTGCTTTCTTACATTCCTACGGAGGATCAGGATGCAGATATTCTGACGAAGGCGCTCACTAGGAGCAAATTCGAATACCATAGAGACAGGATCGGGGTAGCAGATAATCCCTATATTATTGAGAGGGAGTGTTGAGATTCAACAAGATGATGAGCTTAGTGAAAAGAGTCGCCTTCACTAAGTGGGCCCGCAGGATATTTTTGGCACAAAGTCTATTTTTAGACTATGTCTATTTTTAGACATGTCGATCATATTCTATGAGTTGCATGATGCTATTTGTGGATGGTTGGTCAAGTTGGAAAAATAGATGGACTTCTATTTTTAGACATATTGGGCGGAATCTATTTTTAGATTGCCAGTCTAAAAATAGATATGTCGAATATTATTAGCTCTTAATAATATTTGGACTCTAAACATCATCTTATTCTCTTGGAGCACTTCAGTTAAGTGCACAAATGTGGAATAGGAGCTGACATAAGGAATTACGCTATTCCTGAGGGTTTACTAGAGCTATTGCATGGAGGAATTCAGTTAGAACTCATGTGACAGAGTTTGGTGGAGTTGTAGAAGTAGTTGGTGGAGTTGTGTTCAGTTTAACTCAGTTAGACACAGTTGAGCTAGTTGTATCTAGTCTAACTGATTGATACACTAGTGAGAGTGGTGTGAATTAATTAATAATTAATTCACTAAATATTAACTCATTAATCAAATGAAGAATACATCAGTTAACTACAGTGCATGGACAGTTTCAGTGGAGACCAGTGGAGAGGTAGGTGAAAGAGCAAGTGTGACTATCAGTTGTGACTATAGTGATGCATTGATTGCATCCAACACTCAGTGGAGATGCCAATGACGATTGCGCAGTGCAAGCTTGGTGGATTGGATTTCATTCAGAGCCATTCTTCGGCGGGGATTTCGCAGTAGAGGCAGGCTAGCAGCTGGCAGAGATCGGTGCATGGATTTGCAAGATCGGGCCTGATTAGTGTGTAGCGATTGTATTGTACTGAGAGCTTGATATGATCAGCTTTGTATGAGGATTGTTACATGATCTCTATGACATATATTATATACAGATAGTTTGGGTTTTCAGCTTCAGGCTTTCCCATTAAACAACTGTGTTAATGTGTGTGAATTTTTATTGTTTCATGTGTGCATTGCAATCTTGATTTAATTTCCACAAATGATCAATGGTGGAATAGATTTTGTATTTTGCATGAAGTTAAAATAGTGTGAGATCAGGAGAATCTTGGACATATAACACATAAGTTATATAATTTCTACACTCTCAAAGTAGTACAAACAACCCTTGTAAGAGGAGATGAGTGTTGCGGTGAAAATTTCTTAAATGCAACAACAATATTATGGCCACCTTGAAATGAAAATGGTAAGAGCCATAAACCAAACAGTTGCAGCATAGCCTCTATACCTTTTTTCTCAATAAACACCCATGTATCTATATTATGCATAATATTCTCCAAGAGACATGTATCATTTCTTATACAATCTAAGAGAAAGCATTCCATGTTTGAAGACAATTTTTCAACATAAGTATCGACCCCTAACTCAGATGTCACCGTCGATGATTCATCTCCATCCAATGAACTAATTGTTTGTTGTTATAAATCAGTTTCCATGGGAACATGCATAGAAGAGCTGGCAATTTTTTGCAATAGGGAAGACACTTCAACACCAAATCCAAGTTTTGCAATAGTATTTAATATTTCAATCAATACATCCACCCCATGCCCCCTTAAATAAGGAGCATGTCGTATCATCTCATCCAAGGAAAATGATAAGGACCTAAGAGTGTCACCTGCCAAAGCTCATAAGTAGGCTTTTGATGTAAAAAAATTCATAAAAGATCTTAGAGCACCACAATCATTAATAGCTTGAAGTCTGAGGTTATTAAGTCACAAAGCATCTAAGCATTGTGGTATAAAATCTACTGCATCTGCAGAAGGGAGGATACCAACCATGATGACATCGAAAAAATCATTAGGCAGACCAGCAACATCTAGAGCAGAATAGCAAGTTGGATCTTTGTAAATAATATCACTTGTGACTATAGTTGCACGTGAAAATACCCCAACACCAAAGTCAATATTTTGAATATAGTGCACAAGCAAAATGGCAAAGAACTCTCTTCAGATCTTATAGTCGTGTAGTATTTCTTGGAGCAAATGTGCCAAGAGATAGAGCCCAAGGTAAATCCTTCATAATAAT
This sequence comes from Pinus albicaulis, assembly GCA_034641835.2. Lineage (NCBI taxonomy): Eukaryota > Viridiplantae > Streptophyta > Pinopsida > Pinales > Pinaceae > Pinus > Pinus albicaulis. The sequence continues at coordinate 47,099 of JAXQQM020064284.1, read as the reverse complement.
TCTTCTATGATAAGGAACCAATGTGTCAGGCTGAGAAATTTGCATTGCCTCTGACCTAGCAGCATTTTTCAGAGGAGACTTTCCCTTGGAACCTGATTGTGATTCTCCACTCTGCTTCCTTTCTCCTCAAAATGGCAGACTTCAAACGTGCTATGGTGTTGTCCAACTCTCCTAAACCCCTAAAGGAGGTTTCAACGGGATTAGTATTATCCATAAAAGGCTCAAGAACATGCATAATAGTTGTTACCAAGTGTATATGTTGTGGATCCAAATCTTTGACAAAAGGGAGAAAAGTTGGCATTAAACCCACATCCCATAATGCAGTGCAGCCAAAAGAATAAGAAACTAGAACTGTTACAAGAGAAAGCAGTGCTTCTACTAAAGATATAGAACAATAGGATGATTCATTGGAAACTTATTTCCATTGAGCTCAGGGGGATATTGGATATTGTTGATGCAATATTGAGTATAGTTGAGAAGAGAAATATTATTACAAAGGCTTACCAAAACTCCACTTCCAGTCCTTCTAAAATGGAGCTGAAATTCCAATGTTTATTTTCATTAGATCTTGATGTGGATTGGCCAACTCCATAATTGAATATTTATTAGGGCCGATAAGGTCATTCTTTTGGGACAAGCACTACCAATTCATATAATATAAATAAGTTTCATCTCACATGTATCCCCAAAAGAGGATGTCTTTCTTGTTGAATGTGTGAGCATGAAGGCGGCACAACTATCGAAGGCAATCACCTTGCGTCTCCAACTCCAAATGGAGTGCATGCCAGATCCCAATTTTTCTATCATGTTCCACCTATCCAAGCCCACAATTTCTTTCCATGCTAACCAATTACTCTAGTAAATTCAAATAAGTGAGCTTGAGACATAGAATTTGGTGTGCTAAATTTTCTTAACCCTAGCAACTGGCAAATTTAGTTTCTAGTAAATTTCCTTGCTGTAAATTAATTAAAGTTTCATCTTACTAAATAAAAAGCATTGTTGGGATTTAACAGGTAAATAAAATAAAATCAGTGGTAGAAAATTGTACACCAATCCCACACATGCATACACAGAAAATCTGCACATCAAAATTTGGTGTTCATTAAATAATATGTTATATTACAAGGGTTTCCTTACTAGAAGCATGGTCCTTTGTGGAAAATTACAATCTCCAACAACTATAGAAAATTTCTGGGCACCTGTGCAGGTTGTACTACCCAAATTCTCCTAAGCAACCACGCGACTTGCCATCTGCTCAACCTGCAGTGCAAACTTTCTATCACCTGTGTGGTTGTTTGCACCCCTACCCACAGCACGTGCAACAGTTTACTGCTTCCTATGGCACACGTGACTACTCTGCTCACTTTGAAGAACACATGCGGCCCTACTGCAGCACACATGACTGTTTTGAACCCTCCACACCACTCACGTTTCTCTCTCAAGATGAGTATGGTTGCACTATGCCACTGTTGTTGCCTGATCTACAAACTTCTGTTGTACAACCTTATTGGGAATGATCCTTGCTGCAGAAATCACTCTGGTGCACTGCAGATTTCAGACCATATACACTTGGATGAAATTCCCTTTTCATCCAATCACATGTCTAGACACTCAAATCTGTTTGGAAGTACCTATCCGGTGCTACTATCATAAACAGGGGGAGGATGAAGGAGATGATATCACACAAAGCAAAATCCCCTTGCACTTTACCCACATGTTGACATCTTACAGGTCAAAACAAAACCTGCCATGGAGCATCACCCTCTAGACCCCTTGACACTCATATGGTATCCAAAATAGACACTTGAGTGGGAAGCTTGATCAAGCCAAGCCCCTTGACATCATTAGGGATAGTAATGCATCCCAAGGGGCCAATTGAAGACCCTTTTGTTTGATTGAGACCATGGTTACAATCTCAAAATTTTCTCTACTATTGATATTGGGCCTTGCTATACAACCAACAAGACACAGAATATATTTGCAATTCTAGTGGGATTGTGCAACCATGGTCAACTTCCTCGTAAAGGGAAGGTCTCGATGATGCTAAACAGGAAGTTTCCTTTGTAGTTGCTGAAGTTACCAATTCTACATGGATATTGGCAAAAGATCTAGACTAAAGGGAATATGCAAATATATAACAACCATCCAGGGTGGGGTAAATTTCCAAGCTGAGGGATTCTAGTTAGGAAGAGAGTACAACCCCACCAAGAAAAAAATAGTTGTTTAGTCACTAAACACATCACTTGATGCCAGGTTGATTATGTATAAACAAGTGTGAACATCATCAACTAAACTTATCTAAGCACTATTTGGTATATAAAAGCTAATGTATTAGTGAAAAATGTGTTCTCCATAGTCACACATCTAGGTCCAAACTCCACAAGAGTAAACATATGAATAATGAAACTCCAATCCACTCAGTCAAAAGCTTTGTCAAATGCAATTTCAAAGAAAAGTGGTTTCTGGCTAGTTTTTATGCACATTTGAAGGTTTTACATGTTGAAAACATGGTACTGAGATTACTTGTTTGTACACAAAACTTGTGTTCGTTAGACAACCTTCCATGGCATTTCATAGATCCTTAGACTCTCTGTTTTAGCCATGATCTTGTGTGCCACACTAAGCAATGTAATTGGATTCCAATCATCAATTGTGTTTGTGGCTTCTTTTTTGGGAATGTGTTTGCCAAATGACAAAAAATGTCACTAATCATGGCTCATGGCCTTGTAAAATTCACACAGAATGCCATCTAGATTCTATACCCAAAGACTTACCATTCTTCATGTAGCTAAGTGCTGCAAAATCTTCCTCTCTTGAGAAGTCTTCGTTCTTCAACCTGCTCTAGTCACCAATAAAAACCTTATGAGGATTGACCCTACAATAAGCATTTCTTGCAGCCACTACATGATCCATCACGGTATAAGGAGAAAATTATTTTGAAATTGCAATTTGAACATAATGTCAATTGGAGTGCCAAAAAAATAACCATTTGCATGGAGTAATCCAAGATCCTGTTCATTGCCACTTTTCTTTTCAAAAAGTCAAAATAGAATTTTGAGCCCTCATATCCCTTATGAATCCACTACAGTCTGAAAGAAACTCAGACACCCATGGAAATATATTCCCCTCTGCTTCACCTCCCTCTGACTCATTATGTCCTACCATGCATCCTCGCCATAGAGGGACACATTATGGAGATCCGCTTCAATAGCAACACACACCTACTGAAGTCCACCTTGATGCAACTCCTTTCTTCCTTTTGCAGGCCATCATCCTACCCCAACCTCTCATGGATTTGACAATAGAACATCTTTGCTTATAGCTTATGATCCAAGTCGATTGAAATGCATTTTTTACTATCTCTAATGGAAGTATGCAATGTCCCTAGGTAAGTTTTGGCCTTGGGGTTCAATCCTTATCTAGGATTTTCCAATCATGAAAATACTCATAATAGCAGTGCACATTTATTAACTCATATAACGGTAAGTACCCTTTTATATAATTCACTAATGATATAAGAGATATTTAACAGTCATATATTTCTTCAGCAAAACACCACAAGTTAGGGCTAACTGCATAAGGAACAATAGACCTATACAACTAATAATCCACCAATATAATTCTTCCTGCAATGTCAATATTCAATAGATCAGTATTCCAACTGTAACCCACACTAGCACTATCCAAGTTTAGCTGGTAATATACTAATTAACAACTCACTATCTAACTGTGCTGCCTCCAAAATTGTTTGCTGTTAGGAAGAGCTTGTGACAACCCTTTCTTAGTGGAGTTTCAATTTGCGGTTGGAGTAGTCTCTTAACCTGGTCAAATGGCTGGTTATATCTTATGAAAATCCCCTTTTTATCCAAATTTCACCTGTGGTTGGAGAGTTGATCATGTTGCTACATCACGTCAACAAACTATAGGTTCTAGAGGCCTGGTTGGGATGTTTAGTAATTGTTGGCCTGTAATTGAAGGCCTGTAATTGTTGGGGAGTGATTTCAAAGCTTCATGTGATCATAGACCCTTGAAAGAGATATCTTTTGCGGCCCTAAATACACTCATGAGGAAGGCTGCATACAGGTGATGCCCTAAATGCTTCAAACTGGGCCCTAAAAACCACCTAGTAACCTACTGATCTCCTGTTTGGTTAAGAACAACCTCGCTACCTCCTGTTTGGCTTTAGTGCCTTAGAGAGGACCCCTCGCAGCCTTACCTTTCCTTAACCAATGGTTTTGAGCTTGGGTGCACCATAGACAGATCACTGAGAGAAGATCTTGCTGCCTAGAAAAACTAATGGTGGCCAGGCATCCCACAGAAATACCTTGTTGTCTTGAACATGACTTATTGACCAAGAATAACCACTGAGAATGTGTTTCCCTGCTTTCCAAAACGAATCATACATGCTCCAAAATATTATGTTGCAAGAGGTGTAATGAGTGGTTATTGTATGGCATGTTGCAACTTTGAATCTATCTTTCAACGCCATTAATATTAATCTATGTTTTAATCTTTAATTTTTTTGTTTCTTGTGTTCATTGGAATAATGCTCTATTTGGGAGCAAATGGATGGTTTGAGAAGCATGTAGAATTGTGGGATGTTATCTATCTAACAATCCCTTCCTACTTATAGAAGTGACACAGTTAGGAAACGTTTCATGAGATGAACACTTTGTTCAATTTGGAAGAAATTTATGTATTTACTATTTAGATCAAGTTTAACTATGTAATTGTTGCCCAACATTGCCATTTTTAGGTAAGATGTGGGCAGTCCTTAAGTTGGGGTCAAGGAGTGTTAATTGCTATTTGTTTTGTAGGCAAGCAAACCTTATTTGACTACTTTTTGGATCTTGGATGTAACAACTATAATTCTTAATGAAATATCTGTGCCATTTGCCCCTAAAATATTGTTTTTTAATTGCATGTCCCCTATTTATATATATTTAACAATAAAATTTTGTTGTACTAATTACTATGTAAGTGAAACCCTCATTCAAGGGTTTGATAAAAAAGATATGTATTCATGGTCCTTTTTCTTTTCTTCACTTTCGCATTATATTTTATCATCATTTGAAGTGATAAACAATTTTAAACTTGCTGGAAAAAAAAATAAAAAAAATTCTACATAAAAATAAAATTGGGTTTTGACCCTATGGGGATTTGACCCCAATTGTAGAGTAATCAATTGTATTATCATTAGCTTTACTCATCTACTCTCAATTATGGGATGGTTTTTTCTATTATCTATTCATTTCCCTAGCTTCTCTACCCATAGATCCAACACTTAAAAGTGCCTCTACACTTGTGGGTGGCCCCCAAGGGGTGGTTTAGCTTATTATTTTCCACGTCTTACTACATTTCTCAGATCTAGAGGTGCATAACAGCAAGTTAGTTTATCAACTACAACCATTTACTAAATTCTATAGCAATTTATTCAACTCCCAATTTGTATGGGCTCCTATCACTCAGCTTGGTGCTATTCTAAGAGTTATGTCTAGTATTTTGAGTGTCTTTATGCTTGCTGATTTGCATTTTTCTGCAGTCATATTTATTTTCTATATTTACTGTCATGAAGACCTTGACAAGACCACTATTTTGGGTGGTTAAACCACCAACTAATTTGGACAAGACCTACCCACTTATGATTAAATTCCAAACCAATCCATTTGAAACTAGGCAACCCATAGAGCACTAAAATGAATAAAAACCAAAAACAAAATAACATCTCTTAAAGCCTAATCCTCAAAATTCTCAATTTCAAATTGGATCTGCAATCGCTAGAAAAATACCAGAATGTATCAAACTAATGGAAGGCTTTAACTCTAGCCTTTCTCATAGTTGGAAAATGCCTAGCATGGAAGTTGGGTTCAAGCCCATGGGTAAAAATTGGCACAGATGCAATAGTTGTGATTGGGGACAATGTATTCCTACTAGAGACACTTATTGTTCAAATTCCAGAGACACGTCAATGCACACTTAATAGAGATGTTGTTGTCAAATTTGGAGATAGGGATGGGTCCAAGCACAGGATTTCAGAAATGAAAGAAAGCAAGGCCCACATTCGTTTAAGTGATTCCAATGATGAAATTGCTTGGTCCTATAACACCAAAAGTGGACATTATTTAACTAAGTTAGGGTATTATCTTGCAATGCAAAACCTAGAAACATCAACAAATAAATGGTGGTTTAAGAAGCTGTGGATGAAGGGAATTTCGTCCTCATTTTCTTTCTACTAATTACTCAGACCGACAATATTGGGTAGACCGTAGAACAAAGAATAAACCAATTCCATATCCTCTACCCACTGTGGGAAGAAGAAATATAGCACTTATCATAGGAAGCTTGCCCATTCCAATGAGGAATGTCAAAAATTTAGGCTAAAAGAGCTCCAAAAGGAAAAATACTTCCTTTATAAGAATTATTGAGAGGTTGGAGACTTAGATGTTGATGTCAACAATCTGAGATACATTGACCCACACTTGATGCTAATGCACAAAGATAGCCTTGCCAACAACAAGGAAGCTCATTGTACATAGAATTGTCAAATCAAGCACAAACTAGCATATATGGCCATTGATAATTGCAACCAAAATAACCTTTTCTTGCTTCAATTGGAAAAGGAACTTAAGTTACTAGCCTCAACTCATCCCAACTAACATTACCTTGGATGGGTCAAAGATGCACATTAGATTGTGCTAATCAGTTGAAAATAGATCAAACTGTTACTAAAACATGGCAATATTTTGCCCAATATCTCATATGTTATTCAAACAAAGATGAGAAGACTTATGAAAATAAGATGATGATAACAAGTTTAACTAATTACATAAGTGTAAGTAATATAAGTGGCATTTAAAAAATTGAAGGAAGAACACAAAAGAGGAATTTCACAAATGCATCTTTCTCCCAACTCAAGGTAGAGTCTCAAAGGGCCCAAAATATACCCTCTACACCAAATTAATTTGTGGGTTTTTCCCTAGTATTAGAAATAAGTTAGAGTTTCTTCTATTTCCTCCTCAGGGCATTTTATGCAAATTGGTTCCAAGATTGAAGCCAACTTACATAAGACCATTCAATTATTTTAGATGAAGGGAATTTCATCCTCATTTTCTTTCTACTAATTACTCAGCCCAACAATATTGGGTAGAACAAAGGAGAAACCAATTCCATATCCTCTACCCACTGTGGGAAGAAGAAATATGGCACCTATCATAGGAAGCTTGCCCATTCCAATGAGGAATGTCAAACATTTAGGCTAAAAGACCTCCAAAAGGAAAAATCCTTCCTTTATAAGAATTATTGAGAGGTGACTTAGAGGTTGATGTCAAAAATCCCAGCTACATTGACCCACACTTGATGCTAATGCCCAAAGATAGCCTTGCCAGCAACAAGAAAGCTCTTTGTACATAGAACTGTCAAATCAAGCACAAACTAGCATATATGGTCATTGATAATGGCAACTAAAATAACCTTTTCTTGCTTCAATTGGAAAACGAACTTAAGTTACCAACCTCAACTCATCCCAACGTCTCACATTACCTTAGATGGGTCAAAGATGCACATTAGCTTGTGCTAATCAGTTGACAATAGATCAAACTGTTACTAAAAGATGGAAAGATTTTTCCAATATCTTATATGTTCTTACAAACAAAGATGAGAAGACTTACGAAAATAAGATGATGATAACAAGTGTAACTAATTGCATAACTATAAGTAATATAAGTGGCATTTAAAAAATAAAAGGAAGACTACAAAAGAGGAATGCCACAAATGCAGATATATTGTAGTACATAAAATCCAAAATATAATGAAGTCAATTGTTGGAGAAATCAATGGGGTCATTGGTAGTTGTTTGTCTCCTAAACATGGGAGTTGCAATTGGATGTTTACAAATACACTGTGATACATTCCAACTTGCCACTTGTCACCTAGTATTATTCTCACCTCTTCTTCCTTGCTTACAAGGAATTGTTCCCTAAATTAGCAAAATGGAAGCCACATGTTTGACATTGAAATGGGTGCATGTGATATATCTTTGGGTGATGAATGTGTAAGAACACTAGGACCTATCACCATGGATTTCTTGGAATTCTACATGAGTTTTCAAGAGAATGGGAATTCCTACATGCTCAAAGGTTCCAAAGCAACCATTAGAGAAATAATCAACTACCATTGTATGGAAAAGCTTCTGAAAAAAGGGCCATTGTTTGAAAATGGGGGATAAGTGAAATGTGAGGGAAGACATATTTGTTTCCATTTTTCTAATTGACTAGGTGAAAGACTTAACTATTTTCTTTACTTCCTCATGGTTGACATGCTACGGGTGTTTTTAATGGGATCATTGGGTACGTCAAAGAGGTTAACCAAATTTTAGCCCAACATAATCAATGCACCAAAATAAATTTGTTAAGGGGGGCCACAAGTAATGGTATGAGATGGTCCACAAAAATAGAAAAATTAGTTACTGTAAAGTGACACCACAACAATCAATGTTGCACAAGGATTTTAGTCATTGATATCTCTATAATACATTAGAATAGGATTGATTGTCCCTTCTGTGTTCCGGATTACACATATGAAATGAAAGTGCTTTGGATGCCTTTCAAACAGTTTGTGGGAAACGATCCAACTTAGTATTCAAGCGGGTAGGTAGAGCCCTCTTCCACAACCTCGAAAGGGAAGGAGCAGTTTCCATAATCATGGTCACACCGCACAAAAATATTTGACAGGTAATAAGCAATTCAAATCCTAGCAAAAAGTAGCCAGCAAGCAATAATTGCATAATATTAGCTTATCCCCCCAGCAGTGTTCGAATGCCATTCTTCAAGAAGATAATTTCACTTTCAAATGTAAGTTGGGGATTCAAAGTTGTGCTAGCCTTTATGTTGTCTCACTTTCAGACGATCGTTCAATACAATAAGCATTCAACTTCTCTATCTATCAAGCAATTATCAGCTCTTGTGAGATTATATTTGGAGATGGTTTATTGGGAAAAGAAGTGGGAAAGAGTCATTCCCAATAGTCAATTCATTCTTCTTCCCATGATGTTCCTACTATTAATTAAAGAGTAAAGTAAGGGCCTTGACTCGAGCAATAAACCTATCCCTATTATGAAGTCGAGTAGTGCTCTCTTCCTGAGGGATATCCTAGAGGTCATTGTAACACTCGACCTATTGATGGGTGTAGGGAGGTGCAGTATTGCAACAGTGCAACAAGGTGAAACAACAATGCTTTGGGTCAAGTTGATGACAAGATTGGATCAGGATTGGAGTAATCTGTTGATGCCAAGTAGATAAGTGTCATCTTAGGAGCAGAATCAACAATGATTGGATTGGGTGCAGTAGGTCTATTGGAGGGCATCGTGTTGGCTACCCAAAGTAGCCCTAAAAGAGTTATCTTGAAGAACGAACATCAGCTGAAGGTCGGGTGAAGATAGGTGTTAAAGTGCAAGACTTTGATGGATGAAAGTTATTTCTAGCCAGGCAGTTTGGAGCTCGGGAATTGGCCGACCCAGAGAGCTGATTAGATCAACCCATGTACACTCTACAGATCGACATGTAGTAGTGTTAGGTGGCAGCCCTCATGGAGTCTCGATGTGTAGATGCCTTGATGGACTAAGGCACTATTAGTGAGCAGTATGAAAGTGAAGGACCAACAGGACAAGATATGACATTGAGTTTGTCATTGTATCTTGTATACCATAGACTGTTGTATTATTCAAATTTGGCTTCATATAACGAAGATTGGTGATTGCACAATATTGTACAATTTTTTTTAAAACTGTGTATATTGTGCATATGTGATTTACTGATTTATATTTCTGTTGTGCAAAGTAGCTTAGTGGTTGAGATTCTTGGTTTGGTAGCTTCAGTGATTTAAGACTCTAACTTATACCCAAGGTCATGGAAATTCAAGGATCACTAGGGTAAATCACTAGCTGAGAAACAGGTACAAAATCTAACAGTCTAGCTATAGAGTCATTGTCTTGTTAGTGACAACACTGGTATTGATCCAACCTTTTTGTCGTTAAGCACCATACTATGGTTCAGTCTTTATTTGTAGAATCTTGTCTTGCATTAGATTGCAATAACCCTTAAATCTTCGTGGTTTTGACTGTTTTCCTTATTTGGGAAGCCATACAATCAAATAACAATAAGAAAAAAAACAGTTGATAGAGGCATATTTTCAAATTAAATTGTGCAAGATCGACGCGTTATTAAAGGAGCACAAAGTGAATGGTCACAAGACAAACAAAGAGATAATGGCAGTTGCAATTTTCAATTCATACATTCTTGAAATTGTTAGTGCTTTAGAATGTAAAATACAGTTGTAATATCCCCAAACTAGCATTCATCTAATTGGGATATTAATTTTGATTAATTTCGTCAAATCCTAATGTTGTGTGGAAATAAAGGGGTGAGGGGACCCATGAATAAACATTAGAATAAAAGCACCTTCCTAAAGTCACTGGGCGTATTAATTAAAAAATGATGTGGGGCCCATGAGGCCAAGTGACAGGGCAGGAGAGGAGGCACTTAGGATAGCGCAGTGGCAATGTGGGACCAGGCAGCGTGGGAAAGGCAACGCAGCGTAGTAAGGGACAACGTGGCACAGAGGGACAGTGCAACATAGGTGGGCCCAAGGGATTTTAGGGCTTCAACGGCATAAAAGGAGAGGAAGGCAGAATTTCTAGGGGATTCTTGCATCTTATGATTTTTTTTCCTGTCAAGACTAGAGCACGCTCGAGCTGTTTAGCTGGGTCTGCAATGTTGTTCAGCACACCGGGTGTCTCCGAGCGGAGACACCAACCTCAACCCCGTGGGACTTCGAGTGCCTGCTCGGGTGAGGAGTTCTATCCATCGTTTTGCAAGAGGGAGCCATAGCATCTTCAACCAGGATCACTTGGACAGCGCAGTCCCTTGGATGGATTACATAGTTTGTGGTAAAGGTCGTTCCAGGAGTGAGGAGATATTATGGATTTCAGCCCGAGGATAGTGTGGAAGGTCCAACCCTTCACTGATCATCTTGGTACAGGAGGAGGCCATCATTTACAAATTTATCATTCAGGGTGAGAATATTCACTGGGATAGTGTTATTTCCTAAGGGAGGTAAAATTTCGGGGTCAACCATTTCGGGATTCCTTTATGGGATTTTCTGGGTTATTGGAGGAGAGCTCATTCCCAGAGTTTCACAATTTTCTGAGTAGGGGAACAGCCCCAAAGAGCCATTCCATCTCAGCAGTAGCAGCAATCCAGCAGCAGCAGCATCAACATTTGGAGATTACACAGTCCTTGATAGAGAAGCCATTCATTAAGCTTTTTTTAGAGTATTTCCAGCTTGCCTTGTGCAAGCCAAGGTGCCATCATTTTGATCACCTTTGTACTCATTGTTATTTTCCAGTTATATAATAAATGGCTCAGCGTTTCTCCATATTGGCATTGTCTGTATGATGTATCTCTATTTGCTGTAGTTGCTTGTTTATGTGGCTTTATATTACTGTCTATTTCTATTCGGAATATTACAGTGGTATCAGAGCATGATCTTTCGCTCAGCTTGTGGACATTATTGACAACATATGAAAAAAGATCTACTACTATGGAGGGATTAAGTTTTGCCTCATATTTCTTTAGAGCTATGAAGGATCTCTCCAAAGAGATCAATTAAACAATAAAAGAAAGGCAAGGAGAAACCTCAAGAAGGTTTCAGAATGAAGAAGGTTCCAGTACTTCTTATCAGCAGCAAAGAAGACTAGAGAAGCATAGATCTCCTCAAAGACCTACTAAGCTCACTTTATTTGAAGAAGGTGACTGATATAGAGATGAAGAAAGGAGAAACATGGAACCTGAAACTCATGAGGCTCTCAGTTTATATCTTGAAGAGTACAAAGCACAGACTAGAGCATTCAAGGAGAATCTAACTGTCCAGCAATTCTTCAAACTCAAAGAAGAAATAAGCTCATGTAGCAACAACATAAGAAAGAGGCACAACAGATTCTATTTGCCTACATTTGATGGATCTTCCTCAAGCATTGTAAAGGCTTGGAGGAAAGAGTTAGATGCATTTTTTAGGCTACATCCTGTAGCTGAAAAAGAGGTTGTTCAGATTGCAACACTTCATCTTCATGATGAAGCCAATGATTGGTGGTTTGGTCACATGGAGCACGCAAAGGTGACTAAATATTCAGATTTATTTTCAAGGTTAAGAAAGAAGTTTGATAGAAGAAGACCAGAGATATTTCACAAAGATACATTTCCTTAGAAGTAAAAGAAGGATGTCATTCTTGTCACTCTGGACAAAGAGTCACTACATTCACCACCAGCTGCAAAAGTACTTGTATCCGGAGGAGAGACACTTGTAACTTTGCAAGATAGTCTTAAGCTCTTGACATATAGATTCCCATGCATGATTTAAGAGATGCACAAGGAAGAGGAGATAGATTCCAGCGTTGGTACATTGATAGAAGAGTAGCCATCACTCTTACCAACAGTTGGAGAGATCATTGTCCCAGTTGGAGGAACTCTTGTGGTTTTGCAAGAGCTTCCCACACATCAGTTGATCCAAGGGCTATTGCATGACCAAGGATTAGAACTACATGCTGATTTGGAGCAGCATCATATCACTACGCAGAGGACCCTTGATCTACTCAAGGAAGAGATGAAGAACCATCCTAGTTTTTCATTAATGAACTACATTCAACCCTTTGAGTTTAAATGTGGAGTTTTAGAAGATGGGATGAGTATTCTCTTGTGTAAAATGGCTGGCTATGAGTCCAGCATTGTGCCTTGCTTTGAGGCAGCACATGTATCACCTTGCAGATCTACAGCGTTGTTAATGAGCTGCAGTGAAAAGAAGAGGACCCATTCCTTATGGGAGCAATCAAATGGCAGCTTCATTCATGAACCAATGAAGAAGAAGATGATATATGGTAGACATCTTGACATGGGAAATATTTTCCCCTTTCAAGATGAATCTTTCTCAATGAGCATCTCACATCTCAAAGAGAAACTTCTACCTGCAATAGATCCAGAACCTTATTGGTTTTGGAGGGCCATTGATGAGAAGAGGATCTCATGGAGATACCTCAATGGAGGTGAAATTCAACATCTCATTGAGTGCAAAGCTATTCATTTGGAGGATGATTTGCACAGTGAGAGCAGGGAAAAATCAGTCCACTGACATATACAGCCTACTCTAGGCCTTGATGTTTCATTACATGGAGGCATTCCACCAGGGAGACCCCCTGATTGGAAGATGAACAAAGAGTTCTCTCAACATGGTGCAACATTGATATATTTGGCTAAGGAAGTAGCCTTGGGAGGAGCTAGCACAACGCAGAGAACCTTTGATGGGTTCAAAGGAGGGATGAGCAATTTTCTGATATGGACATTGCCCTCTCCCACTCAGTTATTTGCGCTAACAGATGATGATTTAGGAATTTATGATGATACAAGCATGGTGTCAAAGGGCTACTCCATAACCTTGGAGAAGCATATGATACTTCCACACATGAGGAAGATTTATGAATATGACAAGAGGTTATTGACACTCTTGCATACATTTCCCAAACTATGGAAGTTTTGGATGGGTAATACCTTCCAAGAGGAGAATGACCTCCATATACTTCTCTCTTGTCTTGGGCAAGATCAACTGCAAAGGAGGCAACAAAAGTGGGGTAGCAGTACTCCAACATGTGGCTTTGGCATTGAGCATGTCAGAGAGGAGAATTATGATGTGATAGGTGCTTCATTTCAGATTTCAACAACGTTGTCATTGTTGGGGAGCATATATCCATATTGGGAGTCCCAACTATTGGTGGAATATTCCAAGAACCTTTTCACATGTAAGGTTCTTGATGGGCAAGTGAGCAAGTGATAGATGGAAGGTATAGAGTGGTTGATGGAGTCATTTATTTCCATGATCGGATCTACTTGACTAAAGACTCCAAGCTCAAGGAGGAGATTCTACATGCAGCATATGAGGCACTATCTTCAGGACATGTAGACTTCATTGAGTCTTATCGCACCATCATGGAGGGATTCTATTGGGAGAATCTCAAAGAAGATGTGCACTAACACATCAAGAGATATGTAGCCTGTTTGATGTATGAGGAGGAAAGCAACCACCTTGCAAGGTTGTTATAGCCACTTTCCCTTTTGATGGAGAGATGGGACGGCTCATCTATGGACCTCTTCACCAACTTCCCTACAATATATGGTAAGGATTGTGTCTTGATGCTTATTGATTAACTAACCATGTATGATCATTCCCTTGCCATACATTTGTAGCACATTTCTCCACAAGAGAGCAAGCCTCTCTTTGGATCTCATGGTCCTTTTGGGACTACATGCAGTGATGGTATTTACCACTTCCTAGAGGACTTTGGGCAAGACTTGTTTTGCTTAGCTCATATTCAGTTAACACCTAATGTCCTTTACTATTTTCAAGATTTTGAGAAGCTTATGGCAGCAAACAAGTGGTTGGATGGCCACTTATCATATCATGTACTGAGACAACAAGAAGCAGAGCATCGCTGGTCTCACCTGAGGGACTATTGTCACCATCCAGTATGTCATGTGACACTTATTCCATGTTTCTTTTGGACCCCATATGGTGATGACACTCTATTCATTATATGTGGGATGGATTGGGCAAGAGAGATTCCTAGAACCAAGGAGTGGGATCATGAGATTCCAAGTACCTTTTGGCTTCATAAGGACTATATTATTGCAGCCCAAGATCAACAGCTCCAAAATTATCATAAATGGAGAGAGAGACAACATAAGTTGAACAATTTTATCTCTCATTTTCAGCAATGCAGCCCCTACACATTGCAGAAGCAAGGGATTGGTGATTCTGAGCTACCAAGGATGGATCACTTTGTTTGGAAGCTAGCATGGAGATTGGAGTTTATCATTAGGGTTGAGGCACCCAACATTTACCATCTCTCATGCCTTGAGGAGGCCATGGACATCATATAACTTTTTCCATATGTCTCCCACTTCTTCATAATGAAAGCTATTTGGTTTATCTACCAAAGGCTACCCCGTATACTGCATGGGGAGATCATGTAGATCTTCCATTGGGCTTTAATGAGTCACTGATGGAGTGGGGGACTTCATTGGCATGGCAGGATGGTGAGTGGAGCAGGAGGAGCTTCATGTTGGATAGGACAACTTGGGATCCTAACATTGAGAGATCCCTTCATATCAGGGCGATGTAGAGGACAGGGAAGATTCAATGGCGCATCTGGGACCTAGGCACATTTTGCAGTGACAGTGGGGAGCATCAGCTAGAGAAGAGGCTTGTTCAGGCATTGCTTGAGGACAAGCAATTTTTGGCGGAAAGGACTGTAATATCCCTAAATTAGCAGTCATCTAATTGGGATATTAATTTTAATTAATTTCGGAAAATCCTAATGTTGGGAGGAAATAAAGGGGTGAGGGGACCCATGAATAAAACATTAGAATAAAAGCACCTTCCTAAATTCATTGGGCAGATTAATTAAAAAATGAAGTGGGGCCCATGAGGCCAAGTGACAGTGTAGGAGAGGAGGCACTTAGGACAGCGCAGTGGCAGCGTGGGGCTAGGCAGCGAAGTGGCAGGGTGGGAGAGGCAGCGCAGTGTAGCAAGGGATAGCGTGGCACAGAGGGACAGTGCAACATAGGTGGGCCCATGATGCAGGAGCATTTGGCTCAGGAATTTCTTTGTATTTTAATAGACATAATAGGTCTTGTGTTTTCAAGGAAGTGGGTTTCCTATGTATTAAATTAATGTACTTATTAATGTTTTGAGTGATTTTAATGAGAGATATTTAGAATAGGAATTAATTAAATATTGTGAGGCATTTGTAAATGTTCTCGAATGTTGGAGAACATGAGAGAATTAGGACAATTGAGAGCTCATAGGGATTGAGAGATTTGGAAATTAATTGTAGATTTTAAATTAGGAATTAGTTCATGATTTATGGGATTGACAGGATTCTTAGGGGTTAGTTGAAATTATTAAGGATCTGAACCAGAATTGGTTCATATAACCTTTTGTATAAAAATTGTAAACCTCAAGGAAAAAAGGGGGAGATATTTAGGACTTAGATAGATAGAAAAGGTTTGGATTGTGAAGCCTACGAACTAGAGAGTGGGTGAAAAGGCCATTGATTAGAAAATCAGGCCAGAAAAGAAATATCTATGTATATATGTGTTTATTAATACAGAGAAATCGATCCCTGAGTTGTGGCGTGTGTATTGAGTGGTTGATTATAAAAAGTATGGGAATTAGAGTACTTTTGCATAATATATGTATGCAGGTGAAATCAGGCAGAATCAAATGAATTTTCTTCATTGTGTATCCGAGCTATAGTTTCAGGAATCTGTAAGGACTGTGAGTAATTGAGCTTATAGAGATGAATTAAACTTTGTATAAATGTTAATCATTTGGTTGTTGATAGCTGGAGCGTTGAACTGTTTAGCCATCCTGAGTTGTGGAGCATTGGAGCATAATACCTGAGTAATCGACATCACTTTTGGGAACTGTAATAACTAGTTGAAGATGTCGAAGTCAATGTGAACTTAAACCGTGTAGAGGCTGCAGACATGCCCGAGAAGAAGCCGCAGCCACAATTTCTCAAGCCAACAAATCATACAACGTGATCCACGTAGTAATCGAGAGCACATATTCGACTCAAAGAATTTATCCACACGCCGAATTTCCTAGAGAAATCTACAAGAAGCGATGGGCGTTACAAGTTCTTCTCCGTTGCCTTCGGCTTGAGTTTTTGAAATGAAAGCTCATCTCATCTTATGAACAATGTGGGCTAATTTATTCATATGGGGCGAGTTTTCATATACAAGATTTCCATGTAATCTGTGAAGCGAATTTGATCTACAAAATCCCAATGCTCACCAAAAAGGAGAAGGCTATGCATTGGATGAAGGCAGAAACCATGCCTTAGTGAATAGCAAGTGGAACCATGGAATGGTTTTCTAAGGTGATAAGTGGTATATCGTGTAGCAGGTAAGGTGGCAAGTGGTAATTCCGTGCGCATGAGATGAGTCGTGGTGTTGCCACGTAGCAAGTTGACAGAAACCAAAACCATTTATATTGCATGATTTCAAAGTTTTAAAAGTCATGCAAGTTGGTGTGCGATAACCATTGGATTGCCGATAAGATAATCAACGGTGAAGTTTGAAGCATTATACCGAGCCTTGGTAAATGTGTTGTGGGCACAGAAGGTAAGACATAAGGTTTTATGTTATTCCATGGGTGACAACATAGTGTTTGGGGTTAACGAAATTCTACCAAGCTTGTGTGATATTAATGTGGGTATGTTATAATTCGTTTAACTAAAGTGTAGAGTTATGAGAGTAAAGCCTGAAAGGAAAATGCTTTCGATAAAGTTAAGAAATGGATGGGTAGAGTTTCCGTGTAAATTTTAATTCAAAGGTTTAAAACGATGAATAAAGTGGATTTTTACCATGATAAAGCGTATTGAAATCTTGGGAAATGTAGTATATGATTACTGTGGGTTTTTGCGGCTTAGGCTGCATTACTTTGGTATCAAAGCAGATTAATGGTAACTGTTATAAACGAAGATTTCAAAGTTGATTATGTAGAAGAAATTTGATAATGAAGCAGAACAAGGAGATCCTGTGTGTGATGGAAAGAGATGATTAATAAAGCAAATGTGCTTTGAAGATTAACATAATTATGTTTTGAAAGGTGTGTATACAGGTAAAATGGTGATGACGGAAAGGAAAAGAAGATCAGATTTGAATAGGATAGACATCATGCACTTAGAGATAAAGTGTAACAGAATATTGGAATAATTTGCAGAGGCAAGGAAATAGAGAACAATCCATACAAAGTGAAAATGAGTGGTGAAACAAGATCACACAGAGATCTTGAAGGTGAAGTTTTATGTGCTATTTTAATCTAGTTTGAAGATTATGTTTGCAGAATTCAGGTTGCATACAGTTGAAGAAAATATCAAGAAAAGAAGATCACAACCTTAAGAGCAGTAATGAAGGAAGCTGGTAAGAGTTTCTGAGTGAAAGAAAAGTGTAGAGAAGAACCTTGAAGAATTCCAACAGAGTTTGGATAAAAGGGACAATTGCGTTCTCAAAAGTGCAGAAGAGTTAAATCCTAGAAGGAGCAGAGAGAAATGCTCAAAATAAGGTTCCATTGAAGGGACTAGTGTTTGCCAAAAGAGCAAATCCAGAGAAAGGATTGGTGAGGTAAGTTGTAACAAGGAGGACTTGTTATTGCAGAGGTGTAGTGTAGCTCATAGTGAGTGAGTGAGGAACTCATAGTGAGTGAGTGAGGAAATCATGAAGATAGAGAACAAAGATGACTATTGATAGTCATAGCAAAGATAGTAGAGGTTCAGAGGAAGACCAACAGATAAGGAGATCCCAAAGATAGGTGATGTTTGGAAGATGGTATGCATAACTTATGATTAATTAATGATATTTTACAGATTTTAATAGATCAAAGAGTGAAAAATTTGCATGTTCGCAGGAGACAACCAGCTGAGACATAAATTGATTACAAGGGTATGACAGTTTGCAGCAGTTGAATGAATGACAAAGTTGGCACAAGACTACAACAATAAAACTATAGGAAGAACTTTTGGAAGTTCTTAGAGATTGTAGCAGAACCTTATTCCAGCTGAGGCTTGGAATAGATAGGGACAAAGGAGTCCTTAAGAGAAGTGGGTGTAGCAACCAGTGAGAGAGCAAGATTGCTCAGTGAAAATTCTAAAGAAAAGGGGACTTGGAAACCAGGCAGAGAAAATTTTTGTTGAGAAGATCAACTCAGAAGGGAATTTGATTGGTTGCAGGAATAGAAGCTCTCACAGAAGTGAAGATGGCTATGGAAAGTCATGTGGAAGGTTCAGAAGAAGGCTACAAGATGAAGGAAAAAGGTGCTAAAGCAATCCACAGGAAACAGACGATTCAAGAAGAGCTTGACAAAGAAATAGCTGAAATAAGAAAAGAATTTGATGTGTTAAGAATTCTGATAGAAGAAAACCAAAGAAAAGGTTGGGTATTGAAGGAAAATACAGTGAAATAGTCTAAATTACAGAGAAGGCTACAACAGAAACAAGTGAAGCAGTTGATAGAAAAACTCAGAGAAGTAGAGTCAGAAAGGGAAGTTTCCATTTGTAGACCAGAACAGGGTGAAATTCTGGGTAAAGAGAATAATGAGAAAGATCTCATAGACTATTGGAATAGTTCAGAACAATTCGAAGATATGTTGACAAGGAAAGCAGATGAGGCTATGGAGCCTTGTGTTTTTAAAACTCATAGATTTTGTGTTTTTGCAGGATGTACAGAAGATGATGAACAATCTTTTGAAACTGTCATAAAAATTTATGAAAGTGTGGAAGAGTATCTTTCAGAAGATAAATACTCTGAAGCAGAGAGTAATGATGAAAAAAGTCTCTTGAATAAGAAAAGCAGTGACTTGTTACAACATAAATAAATTAGTAATGCTTTGATATTTGAAACTGTTACAACACAGGAACAATTTCTTGTAGAAGAAGGAGATGAGATTCAGTCTGAAGAGTTGATATGTGAAGAAACAGTTGAGACTATTGAACCTTGTAATTTGCAAACTGACAATTTGTGTAAAATGCAGGGATTGTAAGTGATGATGAAGTACTTAAGAAATGTCAAAGAGAAATTGCATTACTGGAGTATTTGCTGGAAAACTCAGAGTATGACAGTATGATTACAGGGGAAGGAATTCACAATTATGAACCAGGACAGAGAGAAATCATTAGAGCAGATGATGTGGAGGAGAGACTAGTTGACAATCTCGAGAATTCTTTAGAAATTTCTTTAAAGAATCAACATACTAAAGAGTTGATAGAGGAGGAAAAATCAGAGCAGCAAGCTAAAATGTTTCCAGAGGAAGAAGAGACACAAAGGTCTTATGATTTTGATTTTAATGATTGTTTTATGATTACAGGTTTTGTTGCAGGTTCTGGAGAAAATTTGATACAAGTGAGCAGTCAAGTAAGAAGGAAGAAGAATAATCTATGGAAGTATTTAATCCATGGAACAGAGATATTAGAGTGTTGGAAAGAATGCTGGAAAGTCAGGATTTCATGCAAGAAGAGGTAACTATGGAAGAAAAAGAGCTTGAATAAATGAAGAATGTGAAGATGCAAGAGTTAGAGGACAACAACAACAAACTAAAGCAAAGAGAAGGAGATAGCAGTAAATGGCAGACTATGTACCAGTCCAAGGAATTGCTAAAGAAAGAAGACAAAGAAATTGTCATAAATGACAATCAGGAAGAAGTTATTAGTTGCAGTAAACAGAAGCAGAAGATTGTCTTGGAAGACAATGTAACAGAAACTAAAAGGGTGCAAGACAACAGTAAACAAGAGGGTAAGGATGAAAGGGCGACAGTAAGAATAAAAGTTCAACAATCAAGAGGTGAAAGTAATTAGCAGTCAGAATATATATTAGACAAAGAAATTGAACTGAGAAGAAAGATAATGATGAAAGTGTCTTAGAGGAAGACAACGACAGGAAAGCAAAGAAGCAGCAACAAGAGAAAGACAATAGCGGACTGTAAAAGCTTAGCTAGTGGAGCAAAGCAACATAAAGAGTGGAGATTTGGAGAAAACCAACAAACAACAGCAGCAACAAAAGATAAATTACAGAACAAGGTATGGGATCCAGGAAGATAAAGATTAAAAGCACATGATCGGGATATCATGATTATTTTCAACCTTGGGAGTCTGATGTAGGAGCATTTGGCTCAAAAATTTCCTTGTATTATAATAGACATAAGGGGTCTTGTGTTTTCAAGGAAGTTGGTTTCCTATGTATTAAATTAATGTAATTATTAATGTTTTGAGTGATTTTGATGAGAGATATTTAGAATAGGAATTAATTAAATATTGTGAGGCATTTGTAAATGTTCTTGAATTTTGGAGAACGTGAGAGAATTAGGACAGTTGAGAGCTCATAGGGATTGAGAGATTTGGAAATTAATTGTAGATTTTAAATTAGGAATTAGTTCATGATTTATGGGATTGAGAGGATTCTTAGGGGTTAGTTGAAATTATTAAGGATCTGAACCAGAATTGGTTCATAGAACCTTTTGTATAAAAATTGTAAACCTCAAGGCAAAAAGGGAGAGAGATTCAGGACTTAGATAGATAGAAAAGGTTTGGATTCTGAAGCCTACGGGCTAGAGAGTGGGTGAAAAGGCCACTGATTATAAAATTAGGCCAAAAAAGAAATTTCTATGTATATATGTGTTTATTAATACAGAGAATTTGATCCCTGAGTTGTGGGGTGTGTATTGAGTGGTTGATTATAAAATGTATGGGAATTAGAGTACTTTTGCATAATCTATGTATGCAGGTGAAATCGGGCAGAACCAAATGAATTTCCCTCATTGTGTATCCGAGCTATAGTTTCAGGAATCCGTAAGGACTATGAGTAATTGAGCTTATAGAGATGAATTAAAATTTGTATAAATGTTAATCATTTGGTTGTTGATAGCTGGAGCGTTGAACTATTTAGCCATCCTGAGTTGTGGAGCATTGGAGCATAATACCTGAGTAATTGACATCACTTTTGGGAACTGTAATAACCAGTTGAAGTTGTCGAAGTCTATGTGAACTTAAAATATGTAGAGGCTGTGTACAAGCTCGAGAAGAAGCCGCAACCACAATTTCTCAGGCCAACGAATCGAACAACACGATCCACGTAGTAATTGAGAGCACAGATTCAACTCAAGGAATTTATCCACGCGGTGAATTGTCGAGAGAACTCTATAAGAAGCGACAAGCGTTACAAGTTCTTCTCCGTTGCCTCCGGCTTAAGTTTTTGAAATGAAATATCATCTCATCTTATGAACAATGTGGGCTGAGTTATTCATATGGGTCGAGTTTTCATATACAAGATTTCCATGGAATTAGTGAAGCGAATTTGATCTACGAAATCCCAATGCTCACCAAAAAGGAGAAGGATATGCATTGGATGATGACAAAAACCATGACTCGGTGAATAGCAAGTGGAACCATGGAATGGTTTTCTAAAGTGATAAGTGGTATATCGTGCAACAAGTAAGGTGGTAAGCGGTAACTCTCGTGAGCATGCAATGAGCCATGGTGTTGCCACATAGCAAGTCGACGGAAACCAAAACCGTTTATATCGCATGATTTCAAAGTTTTAAAAGTCGTGCAAGTTGGTGTGTGATAACCATTGGATTGCCGATAAGATAATCAACGGTGAATTTTGAAGCATTATACCGAGCCTTGGTAAATGTGTGATGGGCACAGAAGGTAAGACATAAGGTTTAATGTTATTCCATGGGTGACAACATAGTGTTTGGGGTTAACGAAATTCTACCAAGCTTGTGCGATATTAATGTGGGTATGTTATAATTCGTTTAACTAAAGTGTAGAGTTATAAGAGTAAAGCCCGAAAGGAAAATGCTTCCGATGAAGTTAAGAAATGGATGGGTAGAGTTTCCATGTAAAGTTTAATTCAAAGGTTTAAAATGATGAATAAAGTGGATTTTTACCATGATAAAGCGTATTGAAATCTTGGGAAATGTAGTATATGATTATTGTGGGTTTTTGTGGCTTAGGTTGCATTAGCCTAAGGGAGTTTAGGGGTTCATAGGCATGAAAGGAGAGGAAGGCAGCCTTTCTCGGGGATTCTTGCATCTTATGAATTTTTTGTCTGTCAAGACTAGAGCACGCTCGAGCTGTTTAGCTAGGTCTGCAGTGATGTTCAGCACACCGGGTGTCTC
The DNA here is from genome assembly GCA_034641835.2 of Pinus albicaulis. Classification (NCBI taxonomy): domain Eukaryota; kingdom Viridiplantae; phylum Streptophyta; class Pinopsida; order Pinales; family Pinaceae; genus Pinus; species Pinus albicaulis. The sequence continues at coordinate 24,320 of JAXQQM020064284.1, read as the reverse complement.
CGAGCAGAGATCCCAACCTCAGCCCCGGGGGACTTTGAGTGCCTGCTCGGGTGAGGAGTTCTATCCATCATTTTGTAGGAGGGAGCCATAACATCTTCAACTAGGATGACATAGTTTCTTGGACAACACAGTCCCTTGGGGGGATTATGCAGTTTGTGGTAGAGGCTGTTCCGAGAGTGAGGAGATATCAGGGATTTCAACCCAAGGATAGTGTGGAGGGTCCAGCCCTTAACTGATCATCTTGGTACAGGAGGAGACCATCATTTATAGAGTTATCATTCAGGGCCAACATATTCACTAGGATAGCATTATTTCCTAAGGGAGGTCAAATTCCAGGGTCAACCATTCCGAGATTCCTTTTTGGGCTTTTCTGGGTTATTAGAGGAGAGCTCATTCCTAGAGTTTCACAATTTTATGAGCAGGGGAATAGTCCCAAAGAGCCATTCCATCTCAGCAGTAGCAGCAGTCCGACAGTAGCAGCAGCAACATTTGGAGATTACGCAGTCCTTGACAGAGTAGCCATTCATTGAGCTTTTCTGAGAGTATTTCCATCTTGCCTTGTGCAAGCCAAGGTGCCATCATTCTGATCACCTTTGTACTCATTGTTATCTTCCAGTTATATAATAAAATGGCTCAACATTTCTCCATATTGACATTATTTGTATGATGTCTCTCTATTTGTTGTAGTTGCTTGTTTATGTGGCTTTATATTACTGTCTATTCATATTTGGAATATTACAACAGTTCTCTTCTACATAACGAATGGTCAAATGTGTACAACCAAATCATGTTGTTCAAGCAAACGACCCAATTAATATGTCGAAACACTGCGAAATGGGTTGTACTCTACATAGAACAAGACAAGAAGGTTAATGGGAAATTGACAATATTAGAGGCCCCTTTTTCATTATAGACATTTTTTGTTCGCAATACTCCGGGAAATTATATATGTAATAAGATAGTTGAAGCTGCTATGGCAATTCCACATGTATTAAATCTTTTTTGAAGATCAATCTTAAAAGCCTAATGGTGTGTGTCTACTCAACTTAGTGTTCCTAAATTGATGTCACAAATTGTCAACCAGGGCTAGTAAACTGTTGAAGTGAAGTGCACCATATGTGCCTAAGTAACCTCTTCCTACTTCGTTGTGTTTAGTGTTTTTGGTTTTGTGTTTTTATGCTAAGAGGAAAAGAACTAAATTATTGGCAAAGAAAAGTTATTGATCACACTAAAACAGAGCAAAATCTACTCTAAAATATGCATGACACCTAAGAACAGAAAATGTTAATTCACAAATTGCAAAACTTGACAAGAAAAATAACTCATAACATGAACTCAGTCCAATTCATTTCATTAGAAGTATGTTGGAACAAATTGAGAAAAGGATAAGTTTAATGCAATGAGGTTCTTCTAAGTAAACAACAACTTACAATATCACAGAGAAAATCTCATCCATGGTTAGAAATTTGTTGGAACACATTTGGAAAAGATTATCTGCAACATAGTAAGGAACCCTAATCTAAATTAACTTATGACACTAAAATTAATCCATTTTTCAACTCAAAATGTCACTATTAAGCCTCATTCAAAGGTTAGAAATCTTTTGGAATAGTTTTGGAAAAAGGCAGTTTGTAAAATTATGAGAAATTGCAGAACATTCAAGACTTCAAAATGACATTACCAATTCTTGTTCCTATGATAATGATGTATTAGCAGAGATTAAGAACAAGAGCAGTTTGTAAATAATGAAGGCCTTTAAGTCTAATTTAACAGAACTAGAATACGACTAGCTAATAAAACTTAAAATACATTAAACAGAACCGAACTAATATGCAATTAACCTCTGAAACACTATAGCTGAACTAAAATGCAATTAATCTCTGAAATAATATAGCTCTATCTCATTCAGTGTTAGTGATATTTTGGAACAATTCATAAGAACAAGACTGGCTGTAACATTCGATGTAAGTTAGCATAAAACATAAAGTTCAGAAAAATGCCTAAATTAGGAACGAAACATAGCTAAAGTTACTTATATAAACAATATGCACAGAGCCTCTCGGGTAGTAGGGGCCCTCTACCACCATATTAGCACACGAATCTCCTCAAGATTGCTTCAGATCATGTATTAAAGTTGTTCTTCTTTCATTAAAGGAAAACGCTTCAAAAACAGAGTATTACGGTCTTGGATAACTTAACAATAAAACATCAACTAGCTAACTGTCTCTCGGTTCACCGAGTTATTCTTATAAGCAAAATACATAACTATCATTGAGAAGAAATAGGGATAGGTGTCTTTTTCAATCAAAATCGAATTAGAACTCCTGTTGAGGCCTTGTACTTTGCTGAAGACATCTGTAGAGATACCGACATGTTGTGATGCTCAGATGAAGATACCGATATTTTTAGTGGATTCCTCTTTCAGAGAGGTGTAAGATCCATATAAAATTTATCTAAATCCGATGAGCAGAACATTTATTTTGAATTTATTATTTATAATAAATTATATGTGCAGGTCGGCCTTAAGGTTTTACACCCCCAGCAGATGTGTCACACACCTCAATGATGGATATAAATGCAGTCAAAGTTGGAGAGCATTTCACACTCACTCATCACACATCTTCTTCTCTTCTCTGATTTAGTACGAGCTCCTTGGAGGACGAATTCAGCTCACACATGGGAAAAAGGACAAGTTTGTACAACCAAGAAGAAGGACGCAAATTACTGCAGCTAGGGTTTCCAAGGAATTTTGACCAGCGTTGACTTTGGTCAACGCATGGTCCAAAGAGGCTAAAATTTATTGGAGACTTCGATTTTGGGAGGCCGTACACATTGGCACAAGAACCGAGGTCAAAAGGTTGACCGAAGTTGGAGCTGCGTTGACTTTTATGTTGCTGCCCTGCGTTGACTTTTCTGGACAACGTTGACTTTTCTGGAGTTGACTTGTGTTGACTTGGTGACTGATTTGAGGATTGTTGTGACACATTCTGGGTTGGCTGATCAAGGAGACTTTGCTGGTTGAAGCATCCTGTTGACCGCCGTAACGCACCATCACATTCTGGTATCAGAGGGAAGGTGAAGACAAGCCCTAACTTTAGCAATCACCATCTAAGAAAATGGGTTCCACAAGTTATGAATTCAAGGAGACTGACAAGCTAACTGGAAGAGATGACTTCCATGCTTGGAAGATGATATTAGATCTCAAATTGGAAGACCATGATCTCATGGACCATGTACTGGGTAAGATACAAGAACCTCCATCCAATGCTACTGCTGCTGCTAAAACCAAGTATAAGAAGGGGGAGATCAAAGAAAAGCTGATGATCGGGGAATCCATTCATAAAGCCTGGTGGCCTACATCTCTGAGTTGGGTACATCCAAAGAGATGTATGATAAATTGATCCTAATGTTCAAGGTAAACAATGTAAACCAAGTGCTATTCTTCAAGAATCAATTGAAAAATCTGAAGAAAGGCAGGGATGAGTCTGTCCAAACATTCCTTCTGAAATTGACTGAGATTAGGAACAATCTAAGCTATTGGGGAGACAATAGTTGATCGTGAGATGGTACTCACCGCACTTGGAGGACTCCCATATGAATGGCAAGTATTCACCACTACCATTCTCAATAATAGTACTATTCCTAACTTTGATGAGCTACTGTCCAGATGCATGCAAGAAGAAACAAGAATGAAGGAATATGAAAATGACGGAAATGCTGCCTATGCTACTCATTCTAGAAAGAAGAACTCTGGTGGTCCTAAGAACAAAGGAAGAACAAGGGCCCAAGGAAAGAAGGGTAAGTGTTTCACTTGTTATAGGCCTGGTCACTATGCTAGAGAATGTCCCTTCAAGAAGGATTCTCCCGATAGTGATGACAACAACAACAACCGGAGGAATGGAAATCAAAGAAACGACAGATCCAAAGGAAAGAGGAAGGCTCCCTCTGGCGGAAACAATCAACCTTCTAAAAGGTCTAGAAACTCCAGGTATGAGGAGTCAAATGTTGTTGATAAAATAAATGAATATATTCTTGTATCTACTCTCTCTGCTGCATCCACGCCCGACACTATGAATGTCTGGCTGATAGATAGTGGTGCCTCAAGACACATCATTGGGTTCAAGGAAGCACTCTCTGACATGGTTGAGAAGGACACCAATCTGGAAATTATCCTTGGAGATAATGCCACATATCCCGTGAAAGGGACAGGGACTGTGACCCTCCACTTGTCTCAAGGACAAGTCCTACATTTGCAGGATGTACTCTATGTACCTAAATTGAAGAAGAACCTTGTGTCTATATCAGCGATTGAAGACAAAGGCTTCAATGTGGCATTTATTGATGGAAAGGTGCGCATGTGGAAGAAGAACCTCAAGGAAGCTATCGTGATTGGTTTTAGAGTTGGAACACTCTACTAGGTTGAAGGAAGTCCACTAGGAGCTATGACATGTGATACTATGCGACAAACTGAACTATGGCACCGAAGGTTTGGACACCTTCATTACAAGGCCCTTCTCGAAGCAAGGAAGGTGGTGACAGTAATCATGAAGGTGTATGTAAGGGTTGTGCCGAAGGAAAGCATACAAGGGGACCTTTTCCCTCAAGTGACACAAAGACATCTGATATTTTGCAACTGGTCCATTCTGATCTATTTGGTATGCTGCCTGTGACATCCCTGGGAGGATGTTCTTACTATATGACATTCACTGATGACTTCTCCCGCAAAACCTGGATATACTTTTTGAAGAAGAAGGATGAGGCTTTCATGTGGTTCTGTACCTTCAAAACCTTGGTGGAAAATATGACAGGAAAGAAGATCAAGATTTTGAGGACCAACAATGGCACTGAATATGAGTCAAATGAGTTCAAGGATTTTTGCAGAGAAGCTGGCATTTAGAGGGAGACTACTACTGCCTATACTCCTGAGCAGAATGGTGTTGCTGAACGCAAGAACATGACTATTGTGGAAGTTGCTCGTGCCATGCTATGTGACCAGGGTCTACCGAAGTTTCTGTGGGGAGAAGCTGCAAATATTGCTGTATACATTCAAAACCGATGCCCTCATTCCGCTCTGGACTCCAAAACTCCCGAAGAGGTTTTCACTGGTAAGAAACCTGATTTCTCACACTTTAGAATTTTTGGATGTCCTGTTTATTTTCATGTGCCAAAAGAAAAGAGAAGTAAGCTGGATGCTTCTAGGAAGAAAGGAATGTTTGTGGGCTACAGTGAAACTTCTAAGGCCTATAGAGTCTATGTACCTGGTCAAAGGGAAGTAGAGATATGCCATGATGTCACTTTTGACGAAGATGCTTCCCTGAAGAAAGTAGTAGATCTTCCAAGATCTGAAGGAAATCATGAAGAAAGGCCTGGAAATCAAGAAGAACCGCAGGATGAGACAATGCCTGATATTGAAGGACCAATGGACCCTATTGATCCATCTCCTTCACTAGGAAAGAGACCATCATGGCTCAGGGACACCCTCGAAGATGCTGAGGGACATGCTGCCCCAAGGGGGACATTCCGAGAAAGCAAGAAGCCGTGTAGATACCAAGGGTATCTGGCTGCCATGAGTACTATTGTACAATCTGAACCTGGATCTTTTGAAGAAGCCGTAAAGCATCAAGTCTGGAAGGATGCTATGCACGAAGAATATGAGTCCATAATGAAGAATGATGTCTGGGATGTAGTTCCAAGACCAAAGGACAAATCAGTTGTCACCGCGAAATGGCTCTACAAGATCAAACATGGATCTGATGGAAGTGCTGAAAAGTTCAAGGCAAGATTTGTTGCCCGTGGCTTCTCTCAAAAGGAAGGAGTAGATTATGATGACATATTTGCACCTGTGGCATGATATACCACCATTCGATCAATCATAGCCCTTGCTGCTACGCAAGGTTGGAGTCTTCATCAGATGGATGTCAAGACCGCCTTTCTGCATGGTACAATAAAAGAAGAGGTGTATGTAGAACAACCTCTGGGATTTGAAGTTCAGGATCGGGACACTCATGTCTTCTGGTTGAAGAAAGCCCTCTATGGGTTGAAGCAAGCACCCAGAGCTTGGTACGAGAGGATGGATAGCTACTTGATGAAGTTGGGCTTCACCCGAAGTAATGTTGATCCGAACCTTTACTTCAAGGTTGTCCAGGGGAAGCCTCTCATTCTGGTGTTGTATTTGGATGACCTATTCCTGACAGGTGCTGACCCTCTCATTCATCAATGTAAGAGGGAGCTCGCTGCTGAGTTCGAGATGAAGGACCTAGGACTGATGCACTACTTCCTAGGCCTGGAGGTCTGGCAGAGACCTGGAGAGATTTTCCTTTCTCAAGGAAAATACATTTTGAAACTTCTAGAGAGATTTGGTATGGTGGACTGCAAGTCCGTGTCAACACCGATGGAACTCAACTTCAAAAAGTTGAGTGGCAGCGCTGCTGGGCCTATCTTGGCCAATCCTACTGAGTATCGTCAACTCATAGGAGCTTTGATGTTCTTAGTGAACACCCGACCGGATATATGTTTTGCAGTGAACACTTTGAGTCAACAGATGGTTGAGCCTCATCACTTTCACTGGGTTGGTGCCAAGAATCTTCTGAGATATCTTCGGGGCATGATAAACCATGGGCTGAGATACACTGCGGGGAGTGTGACACTCCATGGATATACTGATGCCGATTGGGCTGGCAGTGTGGTGGATCGTAAGAGCACATCGGGATGCTGCTTCAATCTTGGTTCTGCTTCGATCTCATGGATGAGCAGGAAGCAGAAGTCGGTGGCTTTGAGCACCGCTGAGGCCGAATACATTGCAGCGAGTATGGCCTGTTGTGAAGCAGTTTGGTTACGAAAGCTCTTTAGTGAGCTGTTTGGACATGTGCTAGATACCACCGTGATACTCTGTGATAACCAGAGTGGGATTCGCATGACTGAGAATCTTGTGTTCCACGACCGATCCAAGCATATTGATATCAGGTATCATTTCATCCGGGATATGGTACAGCGAGGCGTCGTAAGGCTCGATCATATAGGAACTAATGAGCAAGTCATGGATATTCTCACTAAGCCCCCGGGGAAGGTCAAGTTCCTAACCTTCCGTGAGAATCTTGGTATCGTGGAACGACCCTATGATGTGGGTCTCGTTGGACAATGAGCTCTGGGAGCTCTGGGGGGCTTTGGGGATAGCTTCTCGGAGCTATAAGCACTCACGGGGCTAGGCTTGCCGAACCTTGTGGTGCTTCTGCCCCACCGTTGTGATTATTGAGTTGGTTCACCTCTCATTATATGTGCCCCGTATGCATCCTACCCATTGAGTTCAGGGCTCATGGGAAGTACCTCTCATTTGGCCAATGAGATGGGAAAAGCTAGAGACTAGTAGCAAAGACTGATGGACGCATCAGAGATTGCCGTACTCTCTATCTAGGATGGCACGGTCCAACCACTTGATCTGGGATCAAGTTTAGTGAGGTCTGGGACCTCTGCCTGACTTTGGGTCAGATGAACCAACTTTGGGTTGGTTGGATACTCTTCATGAGTTTGATAGAGGTTTTGAACCTCTGGACTGATTATGTCAGTCAGGGGATGATGTCTTTGTGACTGACCCACTTCTGTTCTGAAATAAAGAGGCCAGCAAAGCAAGTTACGACGGGATGACGCACGATGTTTGATTGCACTGATGGATGGAGTTCTCCCTAGTTGAGAGGGAGTGTTAAAATTGGACAACTAGGTCCAAACTCCATGTTGTGATGCTCAGATGAAGATACCGATATTTTTATTGGATTCCTCTTTCGGAGGTGTAAGATCCATATAAAATTTATCTAAATCCGATGAGCAGAACATTTATTTTGAATTTATTATTTATAATAAATTATATGTGCAGGTCGGCCTTAAGGTTTTACACCCCCAACAAATGTGTCACACACCTCAATGATGTATATAAATACAGTCAAAGTTGGAGAGCATTTCACACTTACTCATCACATATCTTCTTCTCTTCTCTGATTTAGTACGAGCTCCTTGGAGGACGAATTCAGCTCACACGTGGGAAAAAGGATGAGTTTGTACAGCCAAGAAGAAGGACGCAGATTGCTGCAGCTAGGGTTTCCAAGGAAGTTTGACCAACGTTGACTTTGGTCAACGCATGGTCCAAAGAGGCTGAAATTTATTGGAGACTTCGATTTTGAGAGGCTGTACACATTGGCACAAGAACCGAGGTCAAAAGGTTGACCGAAGTTGGAGCTGTGTTGACTTTTATGTTGCTGCCCTCCGTTGACTTTTCTGGACAGTGTTGACTTTTCTGGAGTTGACTTGTGTTGACTTGGTGACTGATTTGAGGATTGTTGTGACACATTCTTGGTTGGCTGATCAAGGAGACTTTGCTGGTTGAAGCATCCTGTTGACCGCCGTAACGCACCATCACATTTTTCCTGTTTCTGGTTTGTCTTCCATAGATCCACTGGTATGTTCTATCAGCATTTTACTTAACTGTTTGGGTGATTGCTGTAATAAAAGTAAAGTTGCATCAAGCATAGAACATCTACAAAAATTTACAGGGACCCATAGGAAGTTTAAAAACTCCCAATCCATTGAAAATGATGACACATTAGCCTCTAATTCGATTCTAAAGCTACCTACAAAATTATTAACTTATCATTTTCATATTCTTGCAAGATAATGAGCTCTATATATATATATATATTACACACATATTATTGTTTTCCTTGGACATACTATTTTTGGGGGTAATGTTTCTAGGTGTTAACATTTTTGAAACTTGTACCCATTTCCAAGTTTTCTACAATTTAGGATCTAACTTATGTGCAATATGTACAAGTTGTACGAAACAATTGGAAGATAAAACAGATTTGGTTGGGTTTTGTTGTGCACAAAATATGCACTTGTGTTCTCAATTCTTTATGTTGCCCAATGATTTCCCTACGATGACCCCTCTCAAGGCCCCTTATTATCAATATACATGTTCCCTATGTCGTGACCCACTTGTTTAGCACTGCCCTTATCTAGGCTTGTGACACCATGTTTGGTAATCCCCCTCCTATAGGCACCCTTATCGTCCAGGCCAATCGACCTATAGTCGGCGTTTGCCTCCTCTAGGTCCTGCCTTTTTCTCTAGGTTACGTCATCTATACGTGATGTTTCCTTCCTATAGGCACTCCCTTTTTCTCTAAGTTAGGTCATCTACAGATCTCTGCCTCCTTTAGGCACCCTTTTCTCATGGGCTAGCTGCTGGACAGTAAGAAACTATGACCCATGTCTGCTTCCTTTAGGCATCAGATATCTAATTTGTTTTCTTAGCTTGTTGTTCTAGTAGTATTATATTGTTTAGCATGTGCACATCCCCTAGACATCTAGTATCACTTCAAGTTGGCCCCTATTGGCCTCATGGAACACACCTTCATTTCTACTAGATAAATGATGATATATTGGACAATCCTATATGGTCGAGCAGATATTGCATTACCTCCTTCGTCTTTAAATATCTTACCACATGATCCTATGAATTTTCTAGAAATATGCCATTTTCAGGCACCATTTTGCACCCTTTTTGTCCAAACAAACTTTGGTTTTTCTTCAAGACCCTAGTGTTGCCAAAATTCCACTTTTTGCTTGTCTTCTCAACTTCCTTTTGTACCATGGATTTCTTGTTGATCATTGTAATACCGCATCCATATTTTTATGTATCATGGTACAAAGAAAAATAATTGAAAAATATATAAACTTGCGTGCTTTGCACCTCATTAATTTTCTCCAACCTCTCATGCATTGGATGTCAAAATTTCTGAATCTAAACCAAAAATCCTACTGCAGTAAATTTGATTTGCATTGCTTACTTGTCTTATTAAATTACAAGTTATTTTTATGAATATTCGGTAAAAATAATAATGAAAATACACTGTAGCCTACATAATTATACATGGGAACAACATACATTTTTCTCATGCAATGCTACAAAGCCAAAGAATTGCCACAATGACTTGCATTTTACCAAAAACAAGATAAATGTAGCGGCATTGATACACAACGAATTTGCAAATGTCCAATACACCAAGTTGGCTATCATGGTCATTAAACCATTTCTTGTGTTCAACATCCCTTTTAAGTTTTTAGCCTATTGTTTTGAATACACTTTTAGAAAAGTTGCAGATCTTACAAAGTGGAAGTTTAGAAGAGATAGCCATAGGGGTATACTCTGTCTTTCGAATAGCTCAGGGAATCCATAAGGACATACTGTTAAACCAATCCCTAAGAAAAACTCCAACAGATGATTAAATTCACAACCCTCGAAGAAACTTTCGGAGGCACTATCCTCAACCCTCGTTGTTTTTGGATAGAATAGTCCACAACTCTCACAACATTTTTGGCAATTTAGAGTTTAACATTTTGGTATATTGGGCAACATTATAAGATTTCATGGTTTCCCATCATAGGATAATTGCAAAAATGTTTGGAATCTCACCAAATGCACAATGTATATGAGTGGAAACTCCGAATTTGCTGATTTGATATTGAGTTGGTTTGACTCAAGAGTTCAATTGTGACAGACCAAGCACTCCACCTCTGGAACTGCTCTAGGAGAAGAAGAGGTCATGTTACAAGCATTGTTCAAACTTCATGACAGAAATGCTTTACCTACCTAAGCTAGTTCTTCTTTGACAGTTCCTCGGGGTACTAAACTCAGTTTAGCTCCCCAGATTCAGCCAAACAGTCAGAGTTCTCTCCAGAATTTCTGTCCTTCAACCTTGGATGGTAAGAAAGTGGGGCAACCTTGGATGGAAAAAATGTGGGGCTTCTTTGCTCCCACACTTCCCTAGTATCAACAACCAACCCCCCTCAGCCCTAGTTAGCCCCCAGATGACATCATCAGCCATTTTACAATGGTCAACACCCCTGCCTCGGCCATCAAGACTAGCAGCCAATGCATCCAACTCAAACTACCCCAAGTGGCTTGCTATCAATTCTGCCACAACAGTAAACATGTACTACAAGATAGTAGCAATTATAGTGGGAGATGCAAGCTTCCATTGGGCCTTGCACTCGGACCAGGTTGTCCTGCTCAATTCTTTGTGCTCGTGACTGCTATTTGAGGTGGCGTTGTACGGTACAACAACCCTCCTCATTTCAAAATTTTAAGAATAAAATTAATTTAGAAATAGGTCCCCTTTCTTTTTAAAATAGGAATAAAAGACTTAGAGGGAATCCGATCATTTTGAATAAAACAATAAAAAGTTTATTGATTAGAAAAACATATATCGCATATTGCAAAACACAAGTGCATATAAACATACGCAACATTGAAAATCTCCGATCCGATGAAATATAAAGTCTTTTATCCCATCAACATAATGTATAAAAGTATTCATATTGAATAAGTCCCATGTAATAAAAGTAATCGCAATTGCAAATCGACAGTTTCTGGACAGTTTAGCTTGCTGCCCTCAGGTTGTCCTGCTCAATTCTTTGTGCATGTGACTGCTATCTGAGGTGGGCATTAAGTTGTCAAGCTACACGTACTTGTGAACTCCGAACTCATTGTTATGTTCATTCGAAGGATTCTGAACATTTGGGTACCTACCTTAACATCATCATGCTTTTATGTTAGTCACAACTGGTGCACTTTATTGGATGCCTTTACAACTCTTTTCATGGGCTATTTCAGTGGTGTAGATGATGATCTAGGGTGCAACCTTGATTATTGTTATAGATTAGATTTGGGCACTCTCTTTGAATTCTCTCTTGACATTGATCTTATGTTCATCCTTGATTGAAGAGGGTGCTGCCACAGGTGGTATTTTAGCCTGTTTCTATACCAAAAAAACCACCATGATTTCACGAAATCATTAAGAGCAACTGAGATAGGTTCAGGAGGCATTTTTGTTTAATCGTCAGAGGAGAAGAAACAATAATGGATTTATCCTATTGGTTTTAATTATGCTGAGTAGAAATCATGGGTGTATCATATCTTAATTGAATTAATGTGTATTGATGAATTTAAATCATTTCTTTTAGATTGATAGATTATCTCATAACTCTTGATGGATTGATTTTAACTCTTAAATGTATTTTAGGAGAGAGGAAATAGTTTGATATTCTATGCAGTCTATTTTTCTCTAAGAAATTTTAGTTTTAGTTATTTATTACACTATTTTATTTAATTGAAAACCTTTGAGACCACATATTTATATATTATGAGATTAATATGAGTAAGCTTCTTTGTTGAATTTTTTTAGGTTTTAGTGTAAAACATGAACAACCCTGAATATGGCACATATGAATGGTGGAAAATGGATGTCTACTTCTCATGAAATCGTTGTTATGGTAGAAGATGCCAAAAAAGACATGTTGAGAGGGAGCATTTATCATTAAATGGTCCCATGCAAGTTTTTTCTGAGAATGACGAAGAAATGAATATGGAAATGTACGCAAGAATTCAAAATAATGATTTAACAATTGGAAGTGGTAATGGTTTACCCAACATCATTGGTGAAGATAATGTTAATCATAGCCCCAATAATGAAAATATACATAACGATATGGATGGTTCTAACAAAAACCATGCACATGTAGAAGAACAAATAACTATTGAATCCAATGCAAGAGAAATTCTAGATTCAATTAATATACACGTTGATGGACAAACTCATGATAATGATATTATAAATATGGCAAGGACACCAATATACCTTGGTGCACAATGCTCCATATTACAAGCTATGTTACCCCTTCTTAACTTAAAAGTTGTCCATGGATGGACAAACAATAGTTTCATTGATCTTCTACAGTAAGTGTTTTTATACAAAATGGAAATTTCAAGTTTTTTTTAATAGATGTTTCCAAAAATATAATTCCACTCTAAACTATATCTTATCATTGTTGATGGTACTGTCACAAGTTGTTATCAGGTCTACTCCTTCCAATTAATAACAATTTTCCTAAATCAAAAAATGAGATCATGTCATTGACAAAAGATTTAGGTATGGATGCTTCCAAGACGTATGATGCATGTCCCTATGATTGCATCCTATATTATGGAGATGGTAAGGAATCCTTAGATGAATGTCCAGAATGTGGTGAGAAAAGGTACCATATAATTACATCATCAAGAAAGGTAGGAAGAAAGGTACTACATCACATACCTTTAGCCCCACAATTTGAGAGGTTATTTGGATGTAAGGAAATGTCATAGCTCATGGATTATCATGTGAGGGGAAGGAGCACAAATGGTGTTATGAGGATGCCAACTAATGGAGTGGCGTGGCGTAAGATCGAGGAGAAGTGGCCAATTTTCAAAGATGAGCCATGAAATGCAAGAATATCATTAGCATTAGATGGGGTGAATCCTTATGGAAATTAATCAACACAATGGTCTACATGTCCAGTAATTGCTATCAACAACAACCTACCCCCATGGTTATCAACCAAAAAGGAACATGCTATGTTGACACTTATCATACCAGGTTATACTTTATGGAAATTCCTAATATTAAGTGTTAGGTCCCTATATCACTAGTATAGCCCCTTATTATTGTTAGTGTAAACCCCTTATTGTTATTATTGTACCCTTGTAACCCCCATTTTGTTATTATTGTGCCCTTAAATTATTATTGTTAGGTCGGCTAGGATTACATTGGGCCCACTAGGATTACATTATGGCCCCATGGACTCCTATATATAGAAAGGAGGTTTTGTGAATTGTATCATCCAAGAATTGTTCATTTATGTAATGTATTGGAGGTTGCCCCCTCGAAGTGGCTTATTTCTAAGGCGTTGATATCTCTATTCTTCTATTTTTGGAGCTGGTCACACAACATTTGGTATCAGAGGCTTGGGATTCTAGGGTTTCGCTGCTCCAAACAGGTTATCGTGGAATTTACGCTATAACTTTTTTTCTACGAAGTTTCAGAAGCTGAAATTTTTAGGGTACGAAGCTGAAATCCTGAGGAAGATTCTATAAAAATTTCAGATCTTGTTTCGCATTATTTGCGGAGATATCATCTGTGGAAGTTAGGTCTGTTTTCAAGATCCTAAACAGGTCATCGTGGCATTTTCGCTATAAAATATTTTTTGCGAAGGTTAAGAATCTGAAATTCGTATGGTGCGAAGCTGAAATCCTGAGGAAATTTGTCCAACAATTTCAGAGCTTGGTTCGCAATATTTGCGGAGATATGATCTGTGGAAGGTAGTGCTTTTGCAGGCTCCAGAATTGCATCTCAAAGAGGTGATCGTGGGAAAAGTTCAATAACTCTCTCTCTGGAGATTGGATTGGAGTGCCGTCAAAAGTGGTCGCAAGTACACGGCCTGTAGTTTCTTTTCTATCAATTTCAGAAACAAAGGACAAAAAAGTGACACGTGGCAAGTCGTACAAGTTCGCTCTACTGAACCAGTCCAGAATTAGGTCATTGTGGGAGATTGGACACAACTTTGTCTTGGAGAATAAAAATCAGGTCAGACCTGTGGCATTTGAAAGAAGCTTCAGAGGGCTACTACAGGTCTGAATTTTAGATATCTAAGATTTTCAATTACAGAGATAATTCAATTTCAATATCGATCTCCTAAAAGCGAGTAAAAGGTGTGTATTTTTTTCCGAATTGCATAAGTCTTGTTTGAAGAATCAAGTTGAATTGATTCCAAGGGAATAGTGTAGAATATATATCAGTATTGTATTCTAAAATGGCCCCTAAAAAGAATTCAACACCCATTAAGCCTTCAGAAGGTTCTACTATGACTCATGAAGATGAAGAATGGCAACATGACATATCAAAATTACAAGAGCAAATTTCGCTCTCGCAAAGAACAACAAAAAATGAAATGGAAGTTTTGAAGAAAGGCGTGGAAACTAAGATGGATGGTTTGAATAAAGGTGTGGAAGCTAAGATGGTTGGTTTGGAAGGTAAGATGGATGGCATGGAAGTGGGCATGGAAGCTAAGATTGATGACATGGAAGCTAAGATCGATGAGAAAATGGAAAACATGAAGAATTTTCTAAAAGCAGACATGGAAGGTTTGAAAAAGTTTATACAAGAAAGGTTTCCTAATGGTGAAAAGATAGTAGAAGAACCTCATGATGAGAACAAAATAAATGTTAATTGCGATTTCATAAACTCTAATGTTGGTGGGAAGAACCACCATATTCCAAAAATGGATATGAGGAAGTTTGATGGAAAGGATCCTGTAACATGGATATTACAGATGGAGCAATATTTTGATCTCCATAACATGCAAAACACACAAAAGGTACGCATTGCAACTTTACATTTAGAACAAAATACATTTGTATGGTATCAATGGCTTTGCTCCCGTAAAAAAATTGTCACTTGGTCAATTTTTACGGAGGAAATGATAGCACATTATGAGGATACAAAGAGCAGCACCTTCTTTAGCCAATTGATAAATCTCAAACAAAAGGGTTTAGTGGGGCAGCACATTGAGGACTTCCAAAAATTGAATATAAGGGTAACCGATATTCCAGAGGAACACAGGATTGATCTCTTCATAGGCACTTTAAAGGATAACATTCAACATGAAGTTTGCGTTCTGGAACCTGATTCATTGGAGAAGGCATTCAGGTTGGCAAGAAAATTTGAATGTAAAATTATGGCAACAAGGAAGCCTACCACTCAATTCTATAAAGAAGGAAGTGTGGCTATGCCTAGGTTTCCACAACCTACAAGGTTGACACCACAACAATTGGAAGAAAAAAGAGCAAAAGGGCTTTGCTACAGTTGTGATAGCAAATACACTAAAGGTCATAAGTGTGCTGAGAAGAAATTATTTTACATAGATTGTGAAGAGGAAGAAGAAATGAACAAGAAGAGGATATACACCAGGAACCAGCCCTAGAAGAGGAAGAAATGAATCCGACCATATCGTGTAATGCACTGGCAAGAATTACCACTCCTCAAACTCTCAAGATAGAAGGACATATCAAGAAGAAAAAGGTAATAGTGTTGATTGATTCATGTAGCACCCATAATTTTATTCATTGTAAGGTAGCCAAGGAATTAAATTGTTTCCTATACCCAGCACCAGAATGTCAAGTGATGGTTGCAAATGGAGGAACTATAAATTTCTCTGGAAAATGCCATAATATCAAGCTAACCATGGGGAATATGTATTGACTAGTCCAATTCTTTCCATTCATATGGGAGGTGCTGATGTTGTACTAGGAGTACAATGGTTACAATCTTTGGGGACGGTAGCTTTTAATTTTCAAGAACTTTTCTTGAATTTTTTTTTCAGAAGGAAAGGAAGTCGAATTACGGGGTATTGCGGGGAAGCCAAGAAGGATAATAAGCTCTAATGTCATGACAAAGCTTCTAAAGAAAGAACAGCGAGGCGTAATTGCACAATTATGCTCACTAGAAGTTCCAACATCAAAATCATCTATTTCTGCAGATCTCCAATAAGTCTTGGACAATCATTCCAAGGTGTTTGAAACTCCCAAAGGACTCCCACCTATTCGTGATCATGATCACGCTATTCATTTGATTCCAGGAAGTGTTCCTCCAAACATCAGGCCTTATAGATATCCTTACTTCCAAAAAAGCGAAATTGAACGTATGATTGCAGAAATGTTAGAGGCGGGTATAATTCAACCTAGTCAAAGTTCTTTCTCTGCTCCTGTAGTATTGGTACACAAGAAGGATGGATCATGGCGAATGTGTCCGGATTATAGGGAGCTCATTAAGCTCACCATTAAAGACAAATTTCCCATTCCTGTGATTGATGAATTATTGGATGAATTACATGGAGCAATTTATTTTACCAAGTTGGATCTTCGCTCAGGATATCATCAAATTAGAATGAAGACTGAAGATATTCCAAAAACAGCATTTCGAACTCATGAGGGTCATTATGAATTTTTGGTCATGCCTTTGGCCTTACCAATGCACCTTCTACATTTCAAGGGTTGATGAATTCCATTTTCAAACCCTTCCTTAGAAAATTTGTGCTAGTATTTTTTGATGATATACTAATCTACAAGAGGTCTTGGAAGGATCATGTTGAACATGTTGACAGGGTGCTCAAACTATTGCAGGAGAAACAATTATATGCAAAAAAATCCAAATGTTTCTTTGGAGTACAAGAGGTGGAATATCCGGGTCATATTGTATCTCACGAGGGTGTTAAAGTAGACCCTAACAAAATTAAAGCCATTAAGGAATGGAAAGTCCCCACAACCATAAAGAAGTTGCGAGGATTTCTCGGGTTAACAGAGTATTATCGCAAGTTTGTTAAGAATTATGGGAGAATAGCAGCACCTCTAACAACATTATTGAAGAAAGATGCATTTTCATGGACTCCTGAAGCAACTAAGGCCTTTGAACGCCTTAAAGAGGCAATGTGCCTAGCACCGGTCTTAGCTACACCAGACTTCACAAAAACCTTTATTGTGGAATGTGATGCCTCAGGAAATGGAATTGGTGCAGTTTTAATGCAGGAAGGAAGACCCATTGCTTTTGAAAGTCGTCTAATCAAAGGAAAGTATTTACAGAAACCTATTTATGAGAAGGAAATGTTAGCAATACTGTATGCACTAAAGAAATGGCGAACTTACCTAATGGGAAGACACTTCAAGGTAAAAACTGATCATGATAGTCTTAAACACTTTTTGGAACAAAGACTATCGTTAGAAGAACAACAAAAATGGGTCACAAAGATGTTGGGTTATGACTTTGAAATAATCTACAAAAAAGGAAAGCTGAATGTTGTTGCAGATGCACTCTCAAGAAAGAATGAAGAGGTGGAAGCATTGCTTTGTGCCATTTCTATTATCCAACCAGATTGGATAACTCAAGCAAGAGATGAATGGAAGAAGGACAAAGATGTATGGATACTCATTCAAAAGTTGCAGCAAGATCCTAGTACATCTGATACATTTAGTTGAAAAAATGATTCCTTATGGTACAAAGATCGCTTATATCTTTGTAAGAATTCCCAAATAAAACAAAAGATTCTTCTGGAATTGCACACTTCTCCTTTAGGAGGACACTCAGGATTTTTAAAAACTTACCACATGGTGAAGAAAGAATTTTTTTGGGATGGCCTTAAATCTGATATTCGAAAGTTTGTGGCGAAATGTTTGGTTTGCCAGCAGAATAAAGTGGAAACAATTAAGACCCCAGGACTTCTACAACCTTTATCCATTCCAAGTCAACGTTGGGAGGAGATTTCAATGGATTTTACCACAGGTTTACCTAAGTCCGAAGGAAAGAGTGTCATCATGGTGGTAGTTGATAGACTTACCAAGTATGCACACTTTTGTGCATTATCTCATCCATTTAAAGCAAGTACAGTTGCTACTACATTTATGGATAGAATTCAAAAGCTACATGGAAGCCCAAGTGTTATTGTGAGCGACAGAGATCCCATTTTTACTGGAAATTTTTGGACGGAGTTATTTTCTTGTTTGGGTACTCAATTAGCTCATAGCTCATCTTATCATCCTCAATCCGATGGTCAAACCGAGATAGTAAATAAATGTTTGGAAGGATATCTTCGTTGTTTTGTATCTGATAAACAAACACAATGGGTCAAGTGGTTACCTCTTGCCGAATGGTGGTATAACACTTCCTTCCATACTGCAGCAAAAATGAGCCCATTTATGGCACTTTATGGATATCATCCACCATCCATCACATCATCTTTAAGGGAAAATTCGAAGGTTCAAGCAGTGGAAGATCACATCGAGCATCAGCAAGAAGTTCTCCAACTCTTAAAGGATAACCCGAATTTGGCACAAAATCGAATGAAACAACAAGCAGATCAATATCGCAGCGAGAGAAGTTTTGATGTAGGAGATTGGGTATTTTTACGGCTACAACCATACAAACAAATGTCCCTCAAGCAAGCTAAGAAGGATAATAAATTATCGCTAAAGTACTATGGTCCTTACAAGGTGTTGCAAAAGATTGGTACTATGGCATACAAATTGGAGCTTCCTGCTTCTTCGCGAGTACATCCAGTTTTCCATGTTTCATGCTTAAAGAAGGTTATAGGTGAAAATCTTCCAGTTCAAACAATATTTCCAGAACTTGATGAGGAAGAAAAAATCATATTGGAACTTGAAGCGGTCATGGAAACAAGAACTCGATAGCTACGGAATCGATCAATTTCAGAGTATCTCATCAAGTGGAAGAACTTACCCACCGAAGATTCTACATGGGAGGATGAGAATTTTATACAGAAGCACCCAGAGCTACTCAAGTGTTGAGGACAACACTTTTTTTGAAGGAGAGGGGCATGTTAGGTCCCTATATCACTAGTATAGCCCCTTATTATTGTTAGTGTAAAACCCCTTATTGTTATTATTGTACCCTTGTAACCCCCATTTTGTTATTATTGTGCCCTTAAATTATTATTGTTAGGTCGGCTAGGATTACATCGTGGCCCACTAGGATTACATTATGGCCCCATGGACTCCTATATATAGAAAGGAGGTTTTGTGAATTGTATCATCCAAGAATTGTTCATTTATGTAATGTATTGGAGGTTGCCCCCTCGAAGTGGCTTATTTCTAAGGCGTTGATATCTCTATTCTTCTATTTTTGGAGCTGGTCACACAACATTAAGTCACACGGTAATAGTAAAAAATTTCATGGTGCAAATGAAAATTGAAGTTGATTTCTTTATAGGTCCAAATCAACCGAAACATATGGACACATACTTGGAGCCTTTAATAAACGAGTTATTAATGCTTTGGAAAGGAATGATTATGAAGGATATTTCTCGTCATATTTATTCAAGGATATTTCAATTTCATGCAATGCTTCTTTTCACAATTCATGATGCTCCAGGGCTATCAATGTGTTGTGGTGAGTTATAGTTGGTGTTAATAACCTCATATTGTATTTATTGATTTAATTTATTTCATATTAAAATCCTAAATTATTACTTGATCTTGCATATAAAAATGAAAGGCCTTCAGACTAAGGGATCTTATGGATGCCCAACATGTGGGCCTTGCACCTCATCAAGAAGATCGAGTCATTTGGGAAAGACCGTATATGATGAATATAGAATGTTTCTAAAGGCTGATCATCCATATCGCGTACAAGATAAGGATGATATTGGTGGAAAGGAGTGCTTTCTTAGAGAACCTTCAAAGATGAATCCCGGGAGATGGATGCATGCATATAGAAGCACAAATGGTAATTTTCATTCTTGCCTTTTAAATGATATATGATTACATTCCTAAAACATTGATTTGTTAAATTGATAATGATTTTTCTTTTTGGTTGGATCCCTTCCTTCAGGAATGACTCAAAAGACAATATTTTCAGAGTTTCCATATTATGAAGACCTACCTATTGTTCACTTGTTTGATACAATGCACATAGAGAAGAATGTATCTGTTTGTTTATATAATATGCTATTTGAGAAGAGTTCAATACATGGGAGGAAACTAAATAAGCTACAAGTGAGGATGGACCTCAAAGAAGTAGGAAGAATGCCTCATCTTTAGCCAAATGATGATGGTAACTTTGTAGCTTATCCATGGTCTCTCACAAAGGAGGGGAAAGAGCAGATGATTAAAGCCATAAAGTCAGTAAGATTCCCAACAGGTTTTGGAGTAAATTTTAAGAATGCATTCTCAAAAGGAAATGAACTTGTTGGAATGAAGACCCGTGATTGGCATAATTTCCTTAGGGTATGTGCACATTGATCGACATTAACTATATTATTATTATGTTATTTTAATTTTTTTTATTTAAAAAATAATTATATAGCATGAGTAATTATTAATTTTAACATTCTAATTGTAGTAACTATTACATGCCAGCCTTCAAAATAATATCAATGACAATGTTAGGAGGAAAATCTACAAGCTAAGTAGATTTTTTAGGTATGATGCATGGCTTGTATAAGGAAAAAGGTCTCTTCAAGTACAATGTAATATACTAGAAAATTGTTCATCTATAATAATTTGTTTTCTTTACACAAATCGTGGGCTTAACTTAATTAATTCTATTCTAGGTGGGTCACTTCAACAGAGATACACAACAAAGACTTAAAGATGTGGAAGAAAGAACTCCCAATTTTGATGTGTGACATGCAAAAATACTTCCCAACAAGTTTCTTCAATGCACAAAAACACTACATTGTGCACCTCTTACATGAAATAGATTTGTGTGGACCAGTTCAAACAAGGACAATGTTTCCTATTGAGCGTTATTTAAAGGTTTTGAAAAAGTTTTTAAAACAAAAAGCTCGTCCTGAAGGTTCCATGCTTCAAGGGTACATGTTGTTCAAATCCACAGTTTAGCTCACTGAATTGTACAAAGAATGAAATATTGAAGGGCCGCGACTATGGGACTTAAAAGAAAGTAAAAAAGTTGAAGGACATGTATTCACAGGACAAGCAAAAACTAGGGAAATTAAAGGTGATTAAACTTATATCTACATATGGTTCACGATTTTGATTTGTGACTATGATGGTATAATGTGTTTTATGTTTATAATTGCAGATGTTGTTGAAATGGAGGCTTTATTATTGTATGTTGCAAGAAACAGTGAATACAAAAAAATATGGAGGAAGGAATATCAAAGACATCATGATGCCCAAAAAAGGCGTTGTTTGTCATATGTATCTTGAGGTGTTCATAATTCATCTTCACATTCAAAAATAATGAGAAAATTTGAAAAGGATTGGCCTCCAACTATGAGTTTAAAATACTTGAGAGATAGAGTAGCAAGGGCATGTAGAAATAATGATGAAAGAGTTACAACACATGTATTGGACATTATAAAAGGACTAGAAGAGAATAAGGTGACTCATTATAAGGGGTTGTGGTGCAAGGGTTGTCATTACCGTGTTTGGAAGCTAGATGAAAATCGATAAACATTTGACTGTGGAATTGCTGCATATTTTACAGTAGATTTTCAGTCACATGTTCGTGATGGAAACATAAAAACTGACACCTTGAGATACTATGGATTAATCGAAGATATCTTAGAGCTCAACTTTAGATCTTCAAGGTGGTATTATTTGAAGCTAAGTGGTTTAGAAATATTGTAGTTGGAAATCATCCAACAACATATATGCATGAGAATGGTTTTTGCATCATCAATCATACCAGGTTTGAGCAAACAGACGAACCATATTATTTTCATGACCAATGTGAGCAAATATTTTTATGTTGTCATCCTACAGAACGATCAAAGTCATTTGTCATTGAGTATAATCCTAGATCAATAAGAGTCTTCCAACCTTCACATGAAGAACAACCTATCTCAGCAGAAATGTCATCTAATGGTAGCTCAGATTATGAATTTAATGGGCAAGAAGACATGCTTGAAATTTACAATGGCTATTCAAATTATTTTGATGATTAATGACAAATTCTATGAATAGTTCTACTCAAGAAAATGCAAATGTCTAGTAGTTCTATATTAGAGTTGTATTTTCATTTCAATCTATTATATGGATTTGTTTAGAAAAATAAAACCTATCATAATCTAAAAATTAATAGTATTTCAATGTTAAACATATCAGATAATTATAACATGATAACAATGTTATATATATTATCATTATGTACATTTAAAATTTTTTTCTCACTATTTTTTTAGAAAACTTAATAATTAATGAATTTCTATCTTATAGAATTGAAAAATTATTTTTTACAAGGGAAAGTTAGATATTAGAGGATTTGTTAAGATTTTTTTACCCTCCAAAATGATATTTTATGATTAAAATATTTTCAAAATGTTTCATTTGATTATGAGTTACTATTTTTTGTTGTTTCTTGTATGTATTTTAATTCATTTGCATACTTTTCATTTTATAATATACTCATTATTCCACTTCATATAATCAAAGGTTGATGCTTTTATTATATATATATATATATATATATATATATTACACTTGTTTCATTATTGGATTAATGCAATGAAGTATATAAAACTCGTTATAACTTGGGAAATGTGTAATATTGAATTAGGTCTATTGATTCAATATGCGAACAAGAAAAAGAGAAAAGTCTATTTGGATAAAGATTTTAAATGAATTTATGAGAGACACACCTTCTGGAGTCATAGGTATTAATGAGATACCTTCCAAAGGAATTACTTTATCTACAATTCCATCTTCCCATTTAGATTTTACAGATGATGTATATGTCCCAGTAGTAACTAATACTTGCCATAATGTGGAGCCTACACTTGAAACTGGATTTGAAATTGATATATTGCAATCATATAGAGAGTGGTTGATGAAGGTTGATGTTGATCCAGTCATAAGAGATGCAATTCATGCAGCATACAAAACAACTATCTCTGACACAGAGACTGCAACATATACAGAAACAACAGTTGATGATCTACTAAGGTAAATAGTCATTTATATTTTACTTATAAACTTTAGGGTTGTAATTACATAACATATGATTATTAATAATATATTATATCGCAATTTTCAGGAGTAATATCAATGTTCTCGAAGAAGACACTAACACCAATGGACAACAAAATCAATCTCCTCCATCATATGAACAAACTATACCATCTATTGGTGCATCTTTTCAACCTCTCTTAAAACATCCAAATGAATATGTTAAAGGAGAGGCAACTAATGGTATGCCATTCACAATCACATTAAATGAAAAAGGGCAAGTGTTAAATGATGAAGGTGGGAAAACATGGAGAGACATACTTCACCGTGAAGCATTGAGATTATTTGGTCCTACAATTACTAAAGATTTTCGTCGTCAAGGTAAAACACATATACTATGTTTTTTCATAAATTTCATACTTAATTTATGTAGTATAAACTATATACTTAATGTTTCATGTTTCATATTAAAAAAATTATATATTGTACTCAGTGTTACATTCCCTAAATTTCATTACTATGATACTAGAAACCTTAAGATTTTTTATATGGATTATTTACTTTCTACGTGTATTTCATAGATAAATCTAAGAAGGATGAGTTATTATCTCTTATGCATAAAGTATCGGCAGTTGTACCTCCAAAACAAATTCTTCATAGTGTTGTTTAATATGTTAAAAATACCAGGAATGCTTTGAGAGGAGAATTGGTAAGAAAAAAAAATGTAGTCAAGCCGCACTTCATAGGAGAAGGAGAGTGGAAGAGGTTATTGGATGAGATTGCTATTAAGAAAAAAAAGGAAAAATGGAACTTTGGTTGGAAAAGAAAAATATGCACATATTGTACGAGCCTCTAAGTTGTCCACATGCCATTGTTTGGGGAAAGGTGGCATGTTATTTGCAGAGGCAAAAATTGTAAGCTTAATACACTACTATGCTTCTCAAGGAAAATTTATTTTTTATATAATCAAATTTCTAACTAT
>JAXQQM020064312.1:0-60003 GCA_034641835.2 Pinus albicaulis | reverse complement strand
ATTTCAAATGTCTAGTTTTTTGAAATCCAACACATAAACTAGGGGTGTTACACTATAAATTATAGTGAAGGCTGCATCTTGGGAAAACAACATAGAGAAAACTTTCCATTATGAAAGAGCATAAGGGAAAAGGCACCCTTAGAAATATTCCATTCATATTTTTGTGGACCAATACAAACACCATCATTAGCAGGAAGTGATTATATGCTGACCTTCATTGATTATTACACAAGAAAAACATGGGTTTATTTCTTGAAATTTAAAAGTGAAGTGTTTGAGAAATTCTACCACTTTAAAGCTCTTGTAGAGAATCAAAGTGGGTAGCATATTAAATTCCTGAGGAAAAACAGAGGAGGAGAATACATCTCCAAAGAATTTATGTATTTTTGCAGAGAAAATAGGATAAAGAAGCAATTTACAGCAAGGTATACACCGCAACAAAATGGAGTTGTTGAAAGGAAAAAGCAAACCATGACGGACATGGTAAGAAGTATGTTGAAGGTAAAACATTTGCCAAAAGAGTATTGGGCTGAAGATGTAAATTGTGTAGTGTATATCTTGAATATATGCGCAACCAAAGTTGTCATGAACAAAGTTCTGGAAGAAGCATGGAGTGGAACAAAGAAGTTTGTCACTGACATGAAAGTTTTTGGATGTGTGGCTTATGCATATGTCCCAGATCAATTGAGAAAGAAGCTTTAAAACAAGGGGGAGAAGTGTATATTTGTTGGATACAGTGATGAATATAAGGCATATAGATTATATAAACCATCCACCAAGAAATTTATGATAAGCAGAGATGTACAATTTATAGAGGAAGAAGCTTGGGATGGAAGCATTGAGAAAATAGTGAATGTGAAAAGTTGTTTGTCTCATAATGATGATGAGGAAGAAATGGCTGAAAGACATTCCTCATTAGCAACACCACCTCCACCAACATAAGGACAACAAGGGACACCACAAGCAGGTATGAGAACACCCTTGAGAAGTGATGACAATGCTTCTCCAAGCACATCACGAGGAGCAGATTTGAGTGCTTCTACAAGCATAAGTTCAGTGAGTGAAATAGGAAATAGATTCAGAAGTTTGAATGAAATTTACAAGGAAGAGGCAGCAAATGAAGGTATTAACTCTTTATTTGAATTGTATGGTCATGTATAAGGTCCTATTCATTTTGATGAACTAGTGAAAGATAATAAATTGATAGATGTTATGGATGAAGAGATAAATGCCATAGAGAAAAATAAAACATGGGAATTATTTGATCTCCCAAAAGGAAAAGAAGCTATTAGAGTGAAATGGGTTTATAAAACTAAGAGAAATGCTAACGGTAAGATTTAAAGGCACAAGGCTATACTTGTTGTCAAATGCTACAAGCATCAAAAAGGTAGAGACTATGAGGAAAATTTTGCACCAGTTGCAAGAATGGAAACAACGAGAGCAGTGTTGTCCATAGCAACACAACACAAGTGGAAAGTTTACAAAATGGATGTGAAATCTGCATTCCTGAATGGAGTGTTGAAAGAAGAGGTATATGTTGAACAACCTCCAGGCTATAAGATTGAAGGCCAAGAGCACAAAGTATGCAAGTTAAAGAAATCTCTTTATGGGCTGAAACAAGCACCAAGAGCGTGGTACAATAGGATATATGCTTACCTCACTGAAAATGGATTTGAGAAATGTGATGTGATTATTATTGTTTTTTTATATGTAGATTATTTAATCTTTACTGGAAATGAAGTTTCTCTCATTGCTGATTTTAAAGCAGTCATACAGAGGGAATTTGAAATGACTGATTTGGGTTTTTTGAGATATTTTCTTGGAATAGATGTAGACCAAAATGAAAATGGGAATTTTATTTCCCAAAAAACATATGTTGAAGAAGTGTTGAAAAGATTCAACATGCAAAACAATAAGGCAGCTGTAACTCCAACTATCGTGGGGTTAAAATTGAGCAAAGAAGATCATTGCAAGAATGTCTATCCAACATTGTATAAAAGCATAGTTGGCAGCCTTATGTATTTGACTGCAACTAGGCCAGATATTACGTATGTTGTAAGTTTAATTTCTAGATTCATGGAAACACCAAAAGAGACTCATTGGCAGGCAGCTAAGAGGATTCTAAGGTATGTGAATGGAACAAAGGCATATGGTATTTTATACTCCTCATCTGAAATTTTTAAATTGATTGGTTACACTGACAGTGATTGGGCTAGAAGTGTAGATGACAGGAA
Organism: Pinus albicaulis; assembly: GCA_034641835.2. Taxonomy (NCBI): domain Eukaryota; kingdom Viridiplantae; phylum Streptophyta; class Pinopsida; order Pinales; family Pinaceae; genus Pinus; species Pinus albicaulis. The sequence goes on along the minus strand of JAXQQM020064312.1, from coordinate 57,769 downwards.
GATCACATATGGATATGTGTTTCATTTGGGATCGGGAGCCATTTCATGGGCTTCCAAGAAGCGACCTATAGTTGCTTTATCAATAACAGAGGAAGAATATGTAGCAACAACAGTAGAAGCATACCAAGCAGTATGGATGAGAAGAATGCTCAGTGATTTATGTCATGAACAAGACAAAGGAACAACAATTTATTGTGATAATAGCTCAGCAATAGCTTTATCAGATAATTCTGTCTTTCATAAGAAAATAAAGCATATTGATGCAAAATTTCATTTTATAAGAGAACTGGTTAATAATGGTGAGATTGTTTTGTAGCATTGCAGGATAGAGGAACAGTTTGCTGATATCCTCACAAAGCCATTAACACAAAAAAGTTTTGACTATCTCAGAAAATGTTTGGGCATGAAAGAGAATAACAGTTGTAATTAAGGGGGAGTGTTGGAATTTAATTCCAACTGCTGCACATAGAGGTAGGACGACGAGGATTAAATTGTGATGGGATCGAAAGACAAAAAAAATGGAAAATTCTTGCTTGGAATTTACATGCAACCTTTCTCATTTAATATTTTCACCTTCGTGTACTTGTCCTCACACCCACCAGTGATAAATTCTCCGCCAAACACAATTAACTCCTCCAACTCAAATTCTGGTAGCATCGATTGTGAGCAGCAAAGGGGGAAAATGAACCACCGGAGGAGGTGATGTCACTTCCCTCCGAACCAATGAAAGAAGCTCTGTGGGGTAAGGTAACAGGCTCCCACATGATTTTTTGACTCCACGGAATATGGAGTGATAGAAGTTTTAATGTATTTGCTTTTATTTGACACATCATATGTTAATGTTTTATTTTTTTTAACATAGGTTATAAGTGTTATATAATATATATTGTAAATATTTTATATCTACAATATATATATGAATATTGAAAATGTTTTATATATGCAACGAGTGCATTTTGACTATGTAATGTTGTAAATGTTGAAGAGCACAAAGAAACATAGACTGTGTAATGTAATTTTTTCCCAAAGGTAGAAACAAAGATAGAGAGAGCAGAAAACATTTTTTGTTGAAGCGTTGTGTTGTTGTAGTAGGCAAGAGAAGCATCTCATTTTGTAAAATCCAAAACATAATAGTTCTGAAGAATAATTTCAGTTTGTAACAGTATAGATTTTTTTAATTAATGAAATATATGTTCTGCATCACATCTCTATCCACAATTTGTATTAAATATCTCTGTTGAGTTGAGGAATTATTATTTCCTCTGTCTGTTCATAATATTTCAAAAATTACAACACTACTGGGACCTTCAAGCCAGACGTGCTTGGCTTCAGCCTTCCTGGTAAAAGCCAAGGAATGGGTAGAGGCATCAACACCAGATCCAGATTGATTGTCTATACGTTCTGTTGGGTATAGGTTTGTGCCGACTCTGATCTACTTGCAGGGATGAAGAAGGCGTTTTCAGACAGGGCGGACATTCTATAGCAATGACAACTCTTGGAGCCATTGAGAAGGGTATTTTTGTTTCCTCTTTGGCTAGTAATAGAGGGCCAAATTCTTATGTGATTTCCAATACGACACCATGCATAACAACCATAGGCAAGGGTTTTTTTGTCTCGTTCTCCACTAGTAATAGAGGGACAACTTCTTATGTGATTTCCAATACGGCACCATGCATTACAACCATTGGCGCCAACACCATTGACAAAGAGTTCCTGGCTCCTATCGTTCTAGGAATGACACCAGTTATACAATCCCCTCCCTTTACAAAAGCAAGGCAATGAACCAAGAGAAATTGCCTTTGGTATATTGGAAAACAACTTCGACTATTTATGAGACTGCAAATGATCCGTCTAGAGGGAAGCCATGATCCCAGTATAGTTTTTGGAAAAATTGTGGGCTATGATGTTGGAGAAGTGGGAAGGGCGGAGAAGGGACTAGTTGTGCGACGAGCCAACGGAGCGAGGATGACTTTAACTAATGAGGTCGATAACTGGAAGATTTGTCGACAGGCTGTCATGTGTTATGAATGATGAAGCGTTAGTTTTTTTATTGGAGAGAGGAAGGATTTTCCTAGCCCAACCTAATAATGACACCCAATAGAGAGACACACTATCAGTGTAATTAAACTCATGACATATTTCAATTAATCACTATTTTTTGAACATAACATATTTAGCATAAAAACAATAAATTTAGGTATATTATTATTATTGTTAATATTTTATTTTAAGTTCACACCAAAGTGGTATATGAGATTTCTTTGTTTGTGGGACAAGGGATTCACCTCTGGGCATCAATTTGACTACTAAGTCTATGAAGGCATACATACTTTACTCTTGCTGGTTCTGAATCTATGACCTTTTAGTAAGAAACACATACTCTTAACCATTAGGCATGTATAAACAATAAAAGGTCAGTCTAAAATACTACAAATTAGGGCAGAAAATAATGCAATAAAAGGTCAGTCTAAAATACTACAAATTAGGGCAGAAAATAATGCAAATTCAGGGAAGATTATGATAAAATCCTGTAAATGTTTTTGAAAATCTAGATTAACCGTGTCAAATTTCAGGATTTTCGATGCCGGAAGATTCTTGATTGTATTGAATTCATTTTCAACATAAAAAACCTATTAAAACACTTCAGCATTCTGATTTTTTGAATTTTCTTTTACCAAATTCCTGTCGAGAAAACTACCTTCTAAACATGAGTAGATAACACCTAACCTAAATGATACAAAATTCACAAACTCATACATGTTAACGATGATGTATACTTTCGTTTTTCCACGACATTGAAAGATATCAACCGTTTAATTTAGTTATTTGCATTTGTGTTGGAGATCATGCCTGAGGAATTAACACACGACAATTTAGCAAGCACAAGAAGACACAGTGATTTTACCGTGGTTCACCCAAACCTCCTGGGCTACGTCCACACAACAGGGCATTGGCAATCTTATTAATTCAAACAGGAGATTACATAATTCACACACCCACACACACTCTCCAAAACAAACGTATGGATACCTGTTATATAAGCAGGAGAATCTAACAGCCATCAACTCAAATTTAGGATGCATTAACTCCCTCCCAAACCAACTGGAGCTAATCTAGGAACTAATTCCTAATTTTTGTCACCTACTGAGATTTTTCCTATTTTATTTAGAACAGAAAATCTCAACAATCTCCACCTTGACAACAATTAGCCTGATGCCCTGTTATCATTATTTTATCTTTTCTGCAAGCCAAGAGAAGCCAAACACCAACGTAGCTTCTCCAACAAAACTGGTTTCGTGAACATGTCTGCACAATTCTCCTTTGTATGCACCTTTTCAAGAGAGACTCCCCTTTCAGTAATAACCTGTCTTACAAAATGGTACTTAATTGGAATATGCTTTGACTTACTATGATAGGCCGGATTCTTAGCCAAATGTATTGCACTTTGACTATCACAAAGTAACCTGATGTTGTCCTGTAGCCTACCAAACTCACCAAGCAAACCTTTCAACCAAACCGCCTATTTGCAAGCATGAGAAGCAGCAATGTATTCTGCTTCAGTAGTGGATAAAGCAACAATGTTCTGTGGCTTTGACATCCAGCTAATAGCTCCACCTGCAAGAGTAAAGACATACCCTGAAGTTGACCTTCTCTTATCTAAATCACCTGCAAAATCAGAATCAACATACCCGCAAACAAATTCACTACTCTTATTGTAAGTGATACAATAACTACTTGTGCCTCTCAAGTACCGAAGCACCCATTTCACTGTTGACCAGTGTTCTTTACCCGGATTTGCCATGTACCTGCTGACAACCCCAACTGCATGTGAAATATCTGGTCGAGTACAAACCATCGCATACATCAAACATCCTACTACATTAGCATATGGAATTTGAGACATATAATCCTTTTCTTCATCTGTATTAGGACATAAACCTGAAGAAAGCTTGAAATGGGAAGCGAAAGGGACTGAAACAGGCTTCACATTATTCATACCAAACCTCAAAAGTATCTTCTCAACATACTTCTGTTGTGATAGCCACAGCTTACCATTGCTCCTGTCTCTGAAAATCTCCATGCCCAAAATCTGTCTTGCTGCTCCTAGATCTTTCATATCGAATGTCCTTGCCATCTGAGTCTTCAACCTATTGATTTCATCAATGCTTTTTCTTGCTAAAAGCATATCGTCAACATACAACACTAAGATAATGAACATGCCATTTTTCAATTGCTTGAAATACACACAATGATCATATTCACTTCTAACATATTTCTGACTCAACATGAAAGAATCAAACTTTTTATACCACTGTCGAGGCGACTGCTTCAGGCCATATAATGACTTCTTGAGCCTGCAGACAAATTTCTCATTGCGATGCTGAACAAACCCTTCCGGTTGTTCCATATAAATTTCCTCATCTAGATCTCCATGTAGAAAAGTAGTCTTAACATCTAGTTGTTGTAACTCTAAATCAAACAAAGCAACTAAAGCTAACACAATTCGAATTGAAACTATTTTAACCACTGGTGAAAAAATCTCATGAAAGTCAATGCCTGCTTTCTGAGAAAACCCTTTTGCAACCAGTCGCGCTTTGTACCTGTCCTCTGTATCATTCACACCCTGTTTCAGCTTGTAAACCCATTTACACCCCACAGTTTTCCTGTCTTTCGGAAGCTCAACCAGATCCCATGTGCCATTCTTACTCAAGGCCATCATTTTGTCCTTCATGGCTGCTTTCCACTTGTCACTATTCGAACCTTCTATTGCTTCCTGATAGCACAGAGGTTCATTGTCATTAGCAGTAAATGCAACTGAAGTAACATAATCATCATACCTTCTCGGTGGTCGTTTGATTCTTGTCGACCTCCTTAAGGATGTTTCTGGTGCTTCCTCGATTGGCTGACTACCACCTGTAGGAACTTCTTGCCGATCAGTATCTGAGACCTGTTCATGATCTAAACCGGAACCCTGTTCATGTTCTGAAACCTGTTCATGACTAGTATCTGAACTATGGTCATCATGACTATCATTAGAAGTGCTATCAAACTGAATGTGCTGAAAATCAAATACATCATCCTGTTTCAATTTACCATCTACATCTAACTGTACAAGAGAGGATTCATCAAACTTTACATCTCTGTTGATGATGATTTTGCGGGTAGTAGGATCCCACAATCTATATCCCTTTGTTCCAACACCATACCCAAAAAAGATATACCTTTTAGACTTCGGATCTAACTTAGTTCGTTGATGTTTAGGCACTAGAGCATATGCATCACAACCAAACACTCTGAGTTTAGAATAGTCACAAGGGTGTCCTTTCCATACCTCTTGCGGAATCTTGCAGTCTATTGCCGTCGATGGAGATCGGTTTATCACATAACAAGTTGTTGCCACCGCTTCCGTCCACAACTCCTTTTGCAACCCGGCGTTACTCAGCATACTCCTTGCTCTCTAGAAGAGTCCTGTTCATGCGTTCAGCAACTCCATTTTGCTGAGGAGTATAAACCGTGGTCTTATGTCTCTCGATCCCTGCATCCTTGCAATAGCTGTCAAACTCCTTGGAAGTAAACTCACCACCATTATCAGTTCTTAAACACTTTATTGTTCTACCAGTGCTATTTTCTACCAATGCTCTAAACTGTTTGAAAACTGAAAAAACATCAGAATTCCTTTTCAACATGTAGACCCACACCTTCCTAGAAAAGTCATCAATAAATGATACAAAATACGACGAACCACCATATGACGCTGTAGGAGCTGGACCCCAAACATCTGAATGAATATAATCAAGTATGCCTTTACTAGTATGTTTGCCTGTTTTAAATTTTTGTTTACTTTGTTTTCCAAACAAGCAATGCTTACAGAAATCTAACTTTCTAGACCTTAGATTAGGAAGTAACTTGCGATCAGCCAAAATTTTCAACCCTCTTTCACTCATATGCCCTAATCTTTGATGCCATAAGTGAATGGAACTACTGTCATGTTCAGACACAGTAGACACAAAATCTGACCCTGTACTTCCTTCTAACTAAAACATATTTCCTACTTTCTTAGCTTTCATTACTAGTAAGATACCTTTATAGATTTTCATAACTCCACCTTGAATTACAGTTTTATATCCATTCGTGTCAAGTGCTCCCAGTGAAATTAGATTTTTTCTTAAGTCTGGAACATGTCTCACATCTGTTAATATTCTAGTTGTGCCATCAAACATTTGCAGTTGTATGCTTCCTATCCCAACAATATTAGATGTGACATCATTACCCATGTACACGACTCCATCATTAACTAATCTATACGTCTTAAACCATTCTCTATGAATACACATGTGGTTTGATGCACCGGAATCTAACAACCAATGTTGATCATGATTTGACACATTAACTGATAATACTTCGTCGCTCATACCTGAACCAGATGCCGAACCTGTATCTGTCGCATTTGCCTCCTTCTTCTCTGTCGAAGAGTCTCCTTTCTTCTCTGTTTGCTGTCTCTTCCAGCAGTCTTTCTTCAAGTGCCCCGATTTGCCACAAAACCAGCACTTTACTTTGCTCTTCTTCCCTTTCGACTTTGAACGAGAGTTGCTATGCTTACCCCCGGAGTGTCTCTCTCTTGAGCGACCTCTGGCCATCATTACCTCTGATGTAGAGGTGTCTGCATTCGACTTCTTCCTCGTCTCCTCAGACAACAAGGCTCCAACCACATCGTCAAACTCAAGGACGGCTGCAGTACTAAAGCTTATGGAAGTAATAAAGTGATCCCACGATTCGGGCAATGAACACAATAGAGTTATTGCCTTATCCTCTGAATCAAATTTTACATCTAGACTTTGTAATTGTACCAATAGAGTATTGAAAACATTCAGATGGTCAGTAATCGAGGTACCTTCCTTCATCCGCAAACTGTATAGCTGCCGCTTCAGGAGAATCCGATTTGTCAAGGACTTCGTCATGTAGAGCTTCTCGAGCTTTATCCACAAGCCTGCGGCGGTCTTCTCTGACACAATGTTGAACAGAACGTCATCTGCTAGGCATAACCGAATTGCGCTCAGAGCTCTGTCATCCAACTCAACCCATTCATCCTCCGTCATGGAAGAAGGCCTTTTGCTCCTCCCCAACAGCGCTTTCACCACGCCTTGTTGTACCAAGAGATCATGCATCTTTACCTTCCAGATCTTGAAGTTGTTTTTGCCATTGAACTTCTCAATTTCAAACCGGGCATTTTGAGTTTTCGCCATCTTGTTTCAGCAAAAAAAACAGTAATCTCCAGAACCAATTTTCAAATAAAGAATGCCCTTTTATTTAAAAAATGCCTTTAAAAAAAAATTGCCCTTCACCTTCTTTTAAAAAATGCCTCTCACTTCCTTTAAAAAAAACTTTCACCTTATAAAAAAAAAACCTTTCACCAAATGGCATATTACAACTTTATAAACCCTCTTTTAAAACCTTCACCTTAATACCATTTGTTTTTATTTATTTTTTATAAATGCACCTTTTATAAACTCCACCCTTTTAAATATAATGGCATAAAAGCCCACCTTATACTTCACCTTATTTTTCAAAATTCTTTACATATCGATTTCAATACAATCCAAAATGGATATATATAAATCGCTTTAACCAAAACACTTTAAATCGAAGTCCAAAAGTCCTTTAAATTATATATATAGCCTGCAGATATATATTGAGCCTGCAGATATATATAATCGATTATATTTGACTCCAACAGCATCGATTATAAAAAACGAACTCCAAAAATCGAACTCCAAAAATCGATTTATGAAAAACAATAACATCGATTTTAAATCGACTCCAACAGCATCAACTCATACCAAATCGAATATAAAAAATGATTTATGAATGCCCTCACCCAGCGTTTTAATAAACACGTTCGGACAGTGCGCTCGACCTCCACGCAGGCGTTCACAGATTTCAGATTTCAGCCCGTCCCTTCTCCGTTGCGCACTGTGTCAACGATGCCAACACCAGCCTTCTCTCTGCGACATGTAACTAATACAGCAATGTCATTCACTCCACCGCCACACGTTCTGCGTATCCTGGCAGAACAAGCACCAGCGCCTCCTCAATGCCTCCACGCACAGGTTTGAACGGCCAGTCAACAGCACCAGCGCTCCAACAGAAAGCTCTGATACCAATTGTTGGAGCAATCACAGCGGAAACCTTAAACAATTAACACACAGCAGATTTAATCAAGCACATAAAGACACAGTGATTTTACCGTGGTTCACCCAAACCTCCTGGGCTACGTCCACACAACAGGGCATTGGCAATCTTATTAATTCAAACAGGAGATTACATAATTCACACACCCACACACTCTCCAAAACAAACGTATGAATACCTGTTATATAGCAGGAGAATCTAACAGCCATCAACTCAAATTTAGGATGCATTAACTCCCTCCCAAACAAACTGGAGCTAATCTAGGAACTAATTCCTAATTTTTGTCACCTACTGAGATTTTGCCTATTTTATCCAAAACAGAAAATCTCAACAATTTGATAAGTCCGAAGGCTTGAATTATAGGATTAAAATAAGTTCCATGTCTCCGAGAGCAATAGTATTGATCCTTGCATAATCATGTAAATATAGCTCAAAATTGTAGTGAAATCTTATCTAAAAGATGATGCAAGATGGTAGTGAAAACTTCAAAGATGATGCAGGATGGTTGGTTGTGTAACTCCCTGTTAATGGTGCCGCTGTTGAACATGGAAAACTTAAAACGTTGGAATCAAATGCCATCACTTCATAACTTAGTTTAGTACTTTCATTTAATTTCAAACCTAAAAGAGTTAAGAGGATCAAACGTCAGCACATCCTAACTTAATTTCGGTACTTTGTTTTCATAGTTTACACAAAGATATTATATGTATGCATGTGTCCAGTAAGTTGTAGAAATAACCATTTTAAGGGAAGCCCATGTTAAAGCCCGTTCATGGTAGTTGAGGCAACACGCCAAATAGAGTAAGTTCATGCATTACATTGAGCGGCTTAAGCGGACCTTTGATTTTCACCCGTTTAGAGGGTGAATCCACATCGTGGTAAATTAGGTAATCTGTGATTTCCTAAATCCTATATTTTTAATTTAGTTGGAAACCACATACATGCTCAATCGCGTGTTGTTGTGCCCTTCATGCTAGCAGGTAACTCTTGTCTTACACAATTTCAGGAATATGCAAGTATCATTGGCTCAATGAACTAGATTAGCAATGCATGTTCCCATTGGTCCATGAGTTTAGTTTCAATACTGTATAGCACACGTGTTTTGTGGGCTGGTGTTTGTTGTATAATTGAAATTTGAGTTTGACCTAGAATCAAAGGTAAAGAATATATATATATATATATATATATATATATATATATATATTGATCTAATGATTTTGAGTATGATATTCTTATAGAAATTATTCACAAACTGAAAAAATATTAATCATATGAGTTGTTTTTTATTTTGTTTTATAGGATGGCTTTAGCACTGGATTTTTTCAAAGTTTATATGATTTCTATAGATCTATATTTATTTCGAATTTGTAATATTGATATCATAATTTTGAATTAATATTGAATGCATGGTTTATTGTTATATAAAAAATTAGAATAGAATGATTATAAAGATAAATCTCTTATAACAAAAGACAAATAAAGGAAAAAATAATTACAAAAGAATAAAATATTAATATGATGAGTTGTTTTTTGTTTTGTTTTAGATGATAATTTTAGAATTACATTTATGTTTGGATTTTCAAAAAGTTTATATAATTAGTATAGATTTATTTTAACTTTAGATTTAATGAGGGAAATATTAAATTTTTCACTATACAAATACTTTTTAAAATGAAAAACTTGAATAAATGTGCGCATCTTTAAAATATTGATACATTACTATCCATAGTAAATCTAAAATTACGATGATTTTTTGTTCATCCTAAAAACACTATATATATTATATAAATTTCACATTATATAAAAATATTCTTATTTTTAATAAGAATATTTTTAATTTTATTAAAATTTTTATAATACATATAGTTACATATATCTATGCTTCGTAATTTTGTTCGACATGTTTTATATATTTATTATTTATTATTTATTTAATATAATAATAATCCAATTTTAAGGTCATAACCAAACCAGATACCAAATTGGTGCATGAGACCCCCTTATTTGTGAGACATTGATGATATACATACATAAATAGATTATTAGAAGTATTAAGTTTTTATATATTTATTAATAAATTTAAATACATAAGTAAAAATTACGATGATTTCCAATATGAATAACCACTATTTTAATTTAATTGTTTTTAATTTAAATGACAAAATAGATATTCGTTTATTGTTATATATATATATATATATATATATATATATATATATATATATATACATTCTTATTTCAAATTATATATCTATTAATTAAATTTAAGGATGAAATTTGAACATATCATGATTAGGAAAATGAATAATCATTATTTAAATTTATTTATAATTTTCTTTTTAAACAAATATTAATAAAACTAAATTTATAATTTAATAAATTCAATTGAATTTATTTATTATTTTTATTATTACTTTTAGTTTTTTTGTTTGTTAGATTGTAAGAGTTATGAGATGACTGTACATTAAATCTTTGGCTTGAGAAACTATGACCAAGTGATGTCTAAGTCCTAAAAATCATCTAGATTGCACAAGACTTAGGCCCCACAAACACTTAACATGGTTAGATTTTTTCCCAAAAAATTTCAAATAGATAACCTTCAAATCACAAATCATAGAGTTCCTTAAGAGTACATGGACTTTATTATTACTTTGATTACATTTTACCTTTTAATATTTTCTTAATTAAGGCTACATTATGTTTTATTATTTTTATTTTTTGATTTAATGCAACATCTCATCTAGGACCCCACTACATCTTTTCCATATATACTTGTAGAGCGTTTCTTAGAGAAATCAGTTAAACATATATTTACACGACTAAGCTAGAAAATTAATAAAATTAACTACAATTTTGTTCAAATTATTTTTAAAGTCATTAAAAATTCACTATAAATTATAGTTGATAGTTGTACAATATTGATAGGATGTTTGACTATGTAATATTGATATTTAAAGTTTTATCTTATTTTAAAAAAACCTAAATTGTTAAAATTTCAAAATAAAATTTATTTCTCTATTTTTAACTTACTCTAATAAACATAATATAAACAAAACAATAAAACTCTTAGCTAAAAGATATGAAAAAATATACATAGTATAAGTTTAGAAAAATAGAGAGTACATTATAACACACAATCACTTATATATTTATTCATCGTCAATAAATTATGATTCAGACTTGAGAGGACTCCCACTCATAACTTAGAAATCAACATTTTCTAAACTAACGCCAATAACAACTACAATGTCATCGAAATATTTCTTCAATAAATACTACTGATATAAAATTAAAATATGAAACTTTGGTTTGACCGGCAAACTCGAATATCACAATCACGCACGTAGATATCCCATATTCTCCATCTACATGCCCATTATTCCTTTCTAATGATGGATGTTGATTCTCTTTGCGACAACAATATTGGAAGAACAATGATATCTGAACAATCAGAGAATTGGCATTGGAAGTGAGAGATACGTGTATTTTAATCCTTTTTCACAATAGCGGCTGGTGGTATGTCTCAAACTTTATAGTTCGTGGTAGGTCCTGCATGAAAGAAACGAAAAATATTATTTTAAAATACATTGTCGATGAAGAAGAACAATAAATATTTCGCAAACCATATTTTCCTTTTTCACTACGATATTTTGCACTATGGAAAGTCTTTTGCACTGAATATTTTGTCACCCTTATTCTAACAAATACTTCTATATTTCGTTCGTAATATTGGTAAATTCAAGTTGTTGCAAAGAACTGAATTTTGTTTCCACATAACATATGATACATTAAAATCATAACATAAATCAATAAAAGCTAAGTTAATAATTATTAATAATAAACACCTATCATCACTTTACAAACAAAAAAAACTCAAATTAATAATGAAATTATCCAATCGATACACTTCCAATTAAGATCGACAACTCAAACAATATTTTGAATCAAAATATATTTACTCATCACACATGAAAATATTTGTCTCAATCTCTTTTTGTTCATCGATGAATTGGTGAAAATTTGAAGACGACTATATCCAAACATTTAAAGTGGGTAGAGATTAATATACTTTCGAATATTAATGGTGTGATATTTTTTCATTATTTGTAGAGAAAGCTCTATTTATCTTATACATACATTTTGACCAAACTGCATAAAACAATACAACTTAATGGGTGTATATGGTTTCAAAAAATATCATAGAAAGAAAAAAAAATTGACACGAGGTCGCTAGAAGATAGATTTTTAGTTTTCAACACATTTTGTGGGACTAGATGATCCCCTCTGTGAATGACTTATTTTGGTTGGTGAAAGATAGATTTTTAGTTTTCAACATTTTGTGGGAGTAGATGACTCCCTCTATGAATGATCTATTGTGTTACTTAAAATTAAAATGTTCTTCTTCTTTTCATTCCTTGATATTCCCCAAACCATATGTCTCATGATTACCTTCTTTGGAAAGGGAATCTGCAAGCGTGTTGAGTTCTCTATACGCATGCCAAAATGAAATTTCTTCAAAAGTATCCCTAATACTATGAATTCCCTCTAGCAAAGGTAAGGTGTTTTGGTTATGACACTTTGTTGTTCTTTAACCCAATTTATAATTATCATGGAATTTAAGTTGATTCTAATACTATTTAGATTTTGTATCAATTTAATGCATCTACATATAAAAGTAATCTTAATTCTAATTTATTGGAAAATCACATTCTATAACTGATTATGAATGGATGTACAAATATCTCCATGCTCAATGTGGAGTTGAAAAGTTTCCCTTTTAAAATAAAAATAAAATACTCTCTAAATAGAAAGGAAATGTGTGTTGTAATAAAGAAACAAAAATGAAAATGCATGTTTAGGTAGTTCTACTAAAAAGAATTAGAAAACATCAATAATTCCAATCTCAATATGGTCACTTGATTTGTTGTTGATATTACAACCCTATGTAGTAAAAATGCTTCGCTCACTCTCAATCATACTTAAGTATTTATAGGCCTATGTAATGCATTCTGAATTCATATGAACTTTAAAAAAAGATAAAGTAAGGAAAAAAAGGGTGCAAGTAAAAGGATGAAACATTATATTTTTCAAAATATTTCATCACAACCTTTAAATAAAATATTTGAATATTTATATTAGCTAATTTATGTTGATATCAACTACAGAGAGAGAGAGAGAGAGTGCTAAAAGGAAATATTTTAACATATAAAAAAAATTTCATTGTCCAAAGAAAAAAAGAAAATAAAATACTTCCTAAAAACTTAAGAAGAATCTAATTGTAATTCACTCAATTCCTTAACTATGTGATCAAAATACAATTTAGACAAGTGTGTGTGTTTCTATATATATAAAGAGTGCACCACTAAATATTCATTGGAATTTATCAAGGGGTGAGAGGGATACAATTTTTCTTTCAAATTTTGCACTCTAGAAAAGTGAGATGTGTAATTCATGCAATTCTTAAAATATGTGACCAAAATACAATTTAGACAATGAAATAATTACACATTGTCATATATATATATATATATATATATATATATATATATATATATATATAAGTGTGCCACTACAAATTCATTGGAATTTATCAAGGGATGAGAGGGATGCAATTTTTCTTTCAAATTTTGCACTCTAAAAAACATTTGCACCTGAAAATATTTGATCCCTTTTGACGCATGATAGATCCATGATTAAGATGGATCAATACTGGTTATATCAAATTTCTAGTAATAACTACAATTACATACATATAAATATGGAATTTTTCTTTCACAAGAAAGATTGATTCTAATATAAGTATTAAGTGTTTATATGATTATTAAATAAATTCAAATATGAAATTTTAAAATATCATAATTACAAATATAGATTATAATTATTTAAATTTCTTTTAATATAATATGTATTTTATAAAATTTTCTAAAAAAATATTTATAATTTTATTAATAAAATTAAAATTAAAATATAACAGCATTGGAACAGTTGTTGTGTGTTTGTTGTTGCTAAGTTTTGTTTCTAGTGTTCTATTTTAGATTTGGAGATGTTGAGGTAGCGAGGTTGGGACCCGAGAGGAATGGGGCCTTGCGACTAATCAACACGAAGAGATGAACGAGAGTGAAAACAATTGAGATTTTCTATTTCTTTTGGGCTTTGTCATGGTTTGTTTAAGTAGTTATTGCAGAAAAACATGATGATAGCTAATTTTTTATTCATTTTTTTTCTTGACCAACAAATCCAATTAAAGTGAAAAAAAATAAAAAATCTTGATATATCTATCTAATTTTTTGATAAATTAATAGAAAATTTTTGGTTGACAAAAAACTATAGCAAATTAAAATAAATAATTTTATTATTTTTTACTTTTTATTAAATTCATATTTATCTTTTATTCAATGTTACAGTAAGTTACTAAATTGTATTACATTTATTAAATTGCATTAATATATTTTAAAAAAAATTAATTGATTTTGATCGATACACTATCTACTCAACAACCTATAGAAAGGCCAATATATATATCTTAGAAACTATAAATACTCTCTAGTTATCTGAGAAAATTAGAGGGTTCTAACTGAAATTCGAGTTAAGGATTGATTTATCTATTGATATCTCGACAAGATCACATATGGGCTAATGCTTCCATATGGATTGTTCAAGGCAGTGTGACAATAGAGATAGGTGACGGGCAAAATATCCAATTACCTAAACGCGCACTTTGCGTGCAATGTATGCTTTCAAATGATGACACATTTAATATTAAAACAATTTACAAAGCTTGGAATGTGTACACTATTTCTAATAATTTTCTATTTTACTTGAAAATTATATTACATTTTGATTCAGGGATTTTTTTACCTTCTTTTAATGGGTGATATATTAAATTTTTATAATATAATTAATTATATCCCAAATTATTTTTTGCCTTTTAATATTATATCATAGAAACAAGTCAACCATATACGGTACCATATGATATATGGTGTATGCAATTTTGTAATGATTTTTATTTTTATTTTTACATAAAATAGATACAATATATTTAGGCTTTACGTATATGTAATTTGATAACGAATATTTTTCAAGGAAAGTGTGTGAAAAAGTTATTGGGGATTTTATTTTATTCTTTTAAATAAATAATATACGATAGAATATGATATATGGTGTATGCAATTTAGTAATGATTTTCTTTTTAAAATAAAATAGATATAATGTATTTAGGCTTTCGGTATATGTAATTTGATAACGAATATTTTTTAAGGAACATGTGTGAAAAAGTTATTTGGGATTTTATTTTAATATTTTAAATTTTGGATACAAAGAAGGAAAAGGAATGAAAAGAAAAACACAACACCATAACTATTTAAGTAGTATATTAAAATGAATTATTACTTACTATTGATAATTGTCACTCAACAATCATATAAGGGTTATATATTAGAGCTTTGTTGATTATAAATATATAGATTTTAAGTATATTCAACATTTGCATCTATCAATCAACATTGGGTAAATTTTCTTATTTTAAGTGTTATTTAAGTATAAAATTAAGTTTAGACACAGTAATGTTACATAGTAGTAGATATCCTTTAAAGTTAATATCTGAAAAATTGTATATATGAAGGTGGAAGGTTGTAACAAGTATATTCAATATTGAAATTAATCAATCATTTTGAATTTTTATTATAAAACGAAAAATTTGTGTGATCCATAAAGTAGATAAATATTTTTTGGATTAATCACATCATTAAGATTTAGTCGACATTTCGAACTAACAAATGTGGTTCATCCTCAGGACATTTTCAATATCCATGTTTATAATTTTTTTTTTTTAATTAAGTAGTTATTTATTTACACACTTTTAACAAGGTGACTATGGAGATTTTGGATTCTTCTTTACACTAAGGATTAATGAAAGGTTAATATGAACCATTTTCATAATGTTTTTGTGCAATAAATTTATTATTTAATAGTTTAATTTTTGGTATGGGTCTAGGTTATCATTCATCAGATCAAGTATAAACTAGTCTTTAATTTCAATGATATCACAAGTAGGACTAAAAATTGCATCAAAGACGGCTTTACGTTTTAGTATGGGAGATTTGTTGTCACATTAGGTTAGATAAAGTTGCATTAAAATTAATAATAATAACAAATATAAATTGGCTCCAACTCAATTACATACATGCACATATAAAATATACGTTAGGATCATTTTCACCTCTTGATAGATGGGCAACCATTTCAAAAATAAGCCTAGTTTGTTGGATTTCCATGTGCACTTCAATTAGCTTAGACACAATGAACAAAAACCACAACATTATTAGTGGGAATTTGAAGTGAGAATTAAATAAATGGATTTAATGGAGCACAACTAGTGTTGATACAAAGGCTAGACACTAATATCGTATTCACAAATAGAGGATGGAACACTTTGAAATAATAACGAGATGACAGTATGTCAAATGTTCTTGGTAATAAGTGTTCATATAATCAATCATCTCATCCTCAATATCATTGAGCTTGTAATAGTATCTGATGAATGGCACATAATGCTATAGTGAAAAGAGCCGTAAGCATGTAGTGAAACCCTAGTTTTAGACGTCAGCTAGATAAAATGAAATAAAATAATACCTTAGTGAAGCCTAAATAGAATATATGTAGGCCAATCAACCATATATATATATATATATATATATATATATATATCTTTTACTATTATAAAAAATTAATGTGAGATAAAGACAATGATAAACCATAAATAATTACCAACTCATAGAAATTATATTTTACCCTAAAAAACCTTACAAAAAATCCAACTCCAATAATAGATCTATTATTCCATGTCTTAAAAGCATTCATACTATGACTTAAGAGTAGACAATCTGACGAAAATATTGTCCCAACCAAGTGAGCCCTTCGTTCGACGTAAGCACCTTACAATGAAAATTCCCCAATCCTTTTAAAAACTTAATCACATGTAACTCATGGGATCTAATACTAGGGGCCATCAGAACAATGTGCTTGAAACCACCATAGTGGACCTAACAACCTTTAGACTTTGACCAAGTCATGTTTATCCTAAGATTACCCCCTTTAAAATTGAATGGAGAAATATTCATTCTTTCCTCCCCTATCACCTAGTATTATTCCAAGGCTTTATCGACAAAGGTACACATGCCTCACCAAGTTTTATAGTGGTATGCCATAAACATGTAATTTATGAATTTCATCTCCAAACTAGATTTTTTTTTTGTTATTCCTACTTAGCATGTATGCTTCAATTCTGTCACATGTGCGCACTTTCTCACACCAAGTGCTCTTCTCACTAGATATCCCTTTTGTGGATGCATCTCACCATGTTGGACCTATATTAGATCAGGTGGGGAAATATTCATGTATGTGGGTCAAATCCAAATCAAGCTTCTCTATGTTAGCTGCATCATCAACATACAATGTGTCAACATTTGTAATCATCACCTCCTTCTATAAGACATGATCCCTTGCATCTAATACCACATATTAGAAAAACATAATGTGAGAACAAATAAACAATTAACAACACATAAAAACAATATTTTACCCTATAAACCATTATGAGAACAATAGCTCACAATTGTAGGTCTATTATTGCATGACCTAAAAGTAGCCATGCCTTCATGTTACATGTCATTTTGTCACCATGAAAATTGACAGTAAAAATGGATATATCATCATCCATACTCATACTCCCTTGCAAGTCAAAATTTATATTCCTTGACCAAGTCATGAATTTTGGGAAAAATGACTTTTTAAACTCTTAAATATGGCTTGTGCACATTGTATAGTCATTTCCTACACATGTCCTAATGCTGCTAAGATTCCCTGCACAGTTTTGCACTTTGTTTTCCATTAAAAATTGCAC
This sequence comes from Pinus albicaulis, assembly GCA_034641835.2. Lineage (NCBI taxonomy): Eukaryota > Viridiplantae > Streptophyta > Pinopsida > Pinales > Pinaceae > Pinus > Pinus albicaulis. The sequence goes on along the minus strand of JAXQQM020064312.1, from coordinate 39,675 downwards.
AACTGATTCAAAGTAAACTAAAAAATAAAGTAAGATCTAGAAGCATAGTTGCGTGCATATATCCCAACTATAAACATCTTAGTGATATCAATTTGAGCCAAACCCCTCCAATCATGGAGATAATTCCCTTAGATCACGGAACCCTAATCCCCCCATTTGTGGATCTCACCCATCTTTGGTGGATCTGAAACCTCGTCAGTTTCTCCTATAAATTTAGCTGAGACTTCAGGGTTAGGAGAGGTCACATATAGTAGTCTTATGCTAGTAATATGTTTGGATTGGAAAGTTTCTTAACCAAGGAGGAATATTGGAGGCATTCGGGAGGAACCTATGCGACATCAAGATTTGGTTGTAAGATTTCTATTTTCTCTCTCATAATACATTTGGATACTTTTTCTCACTAAATTGTTTTCTTGGAATTGTGAATTATTTGTGTTCATATACTGATTAAAACAATTTCATTTCCTAATCTCCTTGATCATGAGGTTAAGTTAGTTTTTATATTATTATTATGATGCATATTCCTTTGATCCTTTGCATGTTTGTGGCTGCAGGTTTCTTCTAAGAATTGATGAGCTTCATCGGAACAAAGTGTGGGGTCTTCATCAGGTATTTAGTTGAAAAGGTAAGAGCATCATGCTCTTCTCCTAGTTTCAGTAATCTAAAAATTGTTAGTTTAGGGAAATATATATTCTCATGTTTGTTTATTTGTTTCTAGTTCTCTGTTAGGATTGTAGCGAGATCACTCTTTTCCGCAAGAGGGATTTATTTTGTTAACACTTGAATTAAAAGAAACCAAGCTATCCAACATCCTGGCCCAGCTAAATGAGCTCTCTTCTCAACTCAAGAAACTTACAATGGAGAAAATAAAATACTTTTAAAAGCTTGATCAGATATAACATGTGGGATATAATACCATGGGCCACCAAAACTATGTTCCTCAAACCACCACTAAGAACTAATAAGTTTGATTGTTTCAACCATTTATCCTTACCCGAACTTTTATTTGATTTAACGAATTTCCATTCCAAACCAAAGAGATATCCACCCTTTCAAGAATTATTGAAATACTAAATACATAACATAGAAAATAATAAAACATAAATATACATATTATTCACACTACAATGAAAATTGAGGTATAGAATCTATGAAAATCCTTTCATATACAATTCACAAAGCACTTCAATACACAAAACATAAAACACAACATAGAGTGTAAATTACAATCTACCATTTCAAGCTAAAAATTTTATGGTCTACTAAATTTGATACTTATTATCATGATTGGGTGTATATTTTGAAATTGAAAACAATTGTCGAAATTGAATCATTGAAATGTGTTCAATCATAATTCTCCCTTTTAATCCCCACTCTCAAATTTTAAAATCTAAAAAAAAAATCACTTAATTACCTAAAACAAGTCAATGAATTCAATATCTTTATCGATTCACTGGCATGTTTCCCACAAACTCAAGAAAAACAACTTCCTAGATGCTTCCACTCATTAACCCTTTTCCATCCTTACATGTACATGATTTAACCAACAATAACTACAATAGCAACAAAGGTAGTGAATCTATTAATGGAGCTATAATGTTGAGAACCCCTAAATTTGGGAATGTTCCTTACATATTTCCCGAGGCGGATATGTAGTGTATAAAATAAATCCCCTTTTTGAGAAATTTTATTATTTTTTCAAGGCTATTGTTTGCTTATTAACTTATCACATAATTATTATAACATTTTAGAATAATAAATTATTATTTATTATTTTATTTAAATGTCACCAGATAAACAATGTTTGTGGTTTTGGGTAAGTAAGTCTTCCATCTGGTATTGAGTGACATGCATAAATATTGTATGACCAAGCTGGAGACGGTCCTTGGAGAGCAAGCCATGACCTCCACTAGGCTTACATCCTCAGACGCTTGGCTTGGTGGTTTATTACGTGATGTAGCTATATGGTCGATATTTTTTCACATTAAATTCATGAGTTTTTTAAAACGTTTAATTGAGATCGATAATTCCATACCACATTATCTTTGTGCTCTCGACACAAGAATGAAGGTGCAATAATACATGAGATTGGATGTTTCTATGATTTTATCTGACAGGTGATCACACTTCATTAATGATCGCTTTATCATACGATTTCTTGGGATGGCAAAACCCTGGGAGAAGTATTACACTTGGTGGCCATTGGGAATATGGTTTCGACATCCATTTGAGACCGGGAAATTCAAAATTTTGCATGTAATGTGATATAACAGTTTGGTTGATGTTTCAGGGTGGCGAACATCAGTGGTGTGTTCAGGGTGGGGCCTCTCGGTTCTACTTTTGGATGAATGAATCCATCCTGTATCTTGTTTTGCCATGAGTTTCTCTTATGTTCTTTTGGTCCTTTTGTTCGTGACAGTTCTTCTATCCTTATGTTATCATCTTTATCCTTATATGGTATTAGCTACATAATGGGTAAAATTTTATTTTTAATAAAGTTTGGTTTTTTTGCATGAGTGGACAACCATCATGTATACATTTTCTCAATAGGGTGCTTCATATTTTCTTATGATGTAAGTATTTTTTTGGTTTGTTTACCTGGGGCATTGTGCTCCAGAGAACATATATTATAGTTTTGTTTTATTTTGAATATCAATACAAATCAATTGTCAGATATTACAAAAAAAAAAAAAAAATGGAGATATGTTTCCTATGATGTGTGTGGAATTTGTAATTTGTAATCATATCTAATGACACTCACATTGTATCTTATCAATATAGTGGTGTTCATCAATGTTGTCGAATCAGCCAATTTGATAACAACATTTTCTCTATCGATTACTTTTTTAAGATGTGTAGTTATAAGAAGCAGAAATAAAAAGAAAAAAAAAAAAACTTTTTGTAATGTATGATAGTGATAATATTGGAAATAAGTCTACAACACTATTCAAAATTATGAAAAGTTACTTTTTGTGTTATATTATTAGTCATTGCCTTTGGAAAAGTAGGGACTCTAGCAATCGATTGATCATTGACTGAGCATTAATATGTTCTTTGACCCAAGATTTTCCTTTTATACCAAAATTTAACCAAAGTTTCTAATCGTAATTTAGCTTCACAAAAAAAAAATCAATTTTTTAAATTATACCTCTTATTAGAAACTTCATGTGTCCCAAGGAAACTTTAGATATACAAGTTTTTTATCTAAATTATGAAAAGGAAATTGGGCTACATTGCATTTTTAACAAAAGTAAAGACATTATACATATGAAGTTGAATTAATGCTAACTTTAAAATTATCATTAGTCAAAAATACTAAATGCTTCATATGTTTTCAAAATTTAGTAAAAATTTAAGCATATTTTTTGGGATCTTTGTTTTTTTAACTGTTAGTGGTAAGTGCTTGCATCACCACCTAAAAACTTAATATATCCAAAGTTTTCATTATGAATTGCCACCTAATTCTCCCATGAAAAGCTTAGTGTTAAGCCAAGCTAGATCCTTTTGGCTTATAGCTATTGTGTTTATAGTTGGTAATCAAACCTATGTTGTTTGATCCTATTCCTTTGAGTCTTATCCAACCGTGAAAAATATTGTACAAGAATCAATTCTAGCGAGGAAAAACATTGTACAAGAACTGAGGTATAGTGTATATTTCTATTTCTTCTTGTACAAGTTCATCTCTTTATAAAGGTTGATCACATCCTTAACAAATATCCTATTTTATTTAACTAGAGAGATTGACGACCAAAGATAAAATTGAAAAGTGTCTTGCATTAACTGACCAAAGGCTACAATCATTGACCAAAGAAATAGAGAGAGGATGCAATCACCAATCATAGAAGAAATAAAATCTAACGGACAAGGTTATTATGATATTAGAATCATGTAAGCCATTCCATATTGCATAACCCAATTTATATGTGATTCATTAAAACTAGCTTATCAATAAGAAACAAAACCATATGATATCTACATATCTATATAGATTCTCATATATAATTACATGTTTTTGGTTTGATTCTTATGACTTCTATGTGATTTTCCCAACTTTTGTGCAACTCTCAACTTTTATGTGTTTTAATAATTGACCACGGCCTACAAAATTTGCAATCGTTGACCACAAACGGACTCGCCAAAGGTTGAAATCACCAACTCGAAAAGAAATAAAATCTAAATGATAAGCCAATTATGATATTCAAACGATGCAATTCAGTCCATATTGCATAACCTATTTCATACGCTATTCATAAAGAATAGTTTCTTAGAACTGAACTTTTAAGGAATACTTCATGACACCAATAGATATTATGGGATTCACACAATGTACCATTTAATATCAATGCATTACTAGAGATTTTTGTAGCATAGAAATCCCATATTTACACGAATTTGTTTGTGACTATGTGATCTGAATTTGATTTTAGTTTTGATGTCCTAATTTTATCTTCAGAATTATCAATAAATTGTTGATCATTTGCTTCATGTGCATAGGTTTCTTGAGGTGTTTGAGAGTGTTAAACAGATACATGTATTGAGATTTATGTTAAATTCATGAGCATAATAACGTAAAAACATAATATTGAACATCAACAATAAAATGTACAAAAAACCATCAAATGATCCATTAACACAATTTTTTGATGAAGGAGTTCACCCTTCCTGGGCTACATATCCTTGGTCCAGCTTCCATGGCTTGGGCCTCTATATTAGCTCAAAATGGAAAAACGTGGTGTTGGCAATCCTCTACTGCTCCTAAACCCTGCTCCAACATGCTCAAAATGTCCAAAAAAACTAGGATAGACTCTTCTTGAGCCAAATTTGTTTCAAACTTGAAAAACTTATGGCCTAAACATTTTAGCCTATGAAATATCCTCCATATCTAGAGAGAAATCCAATTAGCGCCGAAAATTTTGGAGATCCGCTAAAATTGGTGGACTCTGCCAAAATGGCCACTGAATTAAATTGGCTTAATTAAAGGTTAAGTGGGAGAAAAACCGTAGATTAGCACTAATGGAGCATTTTAAGAAAATATGAATTAACAATAGGATTAGCGCTTGTTAAATGTGGTTTATGTTTATTACACCGCATTAAAACATTAAATCCCACCATTAGTCCTCGCCTGCGCCTTTGGCCCTAGCGTTGTAGTTCCGTGTTGAGGGGGCTGGCCCCCTCCTTACCCCCCTTGGTCCAACCATGCTAATTCAAATATATAGCGCAATCATATAGTGTTAAGAACCATTTGCACATCATAGTGGTATGTTATGTGGTTTGTGTGGGGGAGGTCGCAGGGTCGACCTCGACCTCTGCCCTTCCGTCTGTAATAAAATTTTTCCCATATAATATATATGTAGTTTGACCATACTTTACATTTTGGCCTTTGAAGGTTGGGGCCACGTGGTTGCCTCCGGGCTAGCCATGTGTCCTCTTCCCATTTGTTCATTCCAAATCCAAGAAAACAAAACAAATCACCCACTAAACCACCAACCACAAATTGACACTTGGCAAAGTGTCATTGGGCGAAATGAAGGAATATTCCCAAAATATTATTTTTTTTACTAGGCTTCCATGTCACCAAGCTGTCCTTTTCTGCAAAATTTTTGGCTCTTTAGGAAAATGACAACAAGCTCTATCTTCCTCATACGAAGTCAGTTTTCGATGAAACGAATTGCATTGATTTCCTCACGATGAACTCTTCGTGGTTGTTCAAGTTCCGATCGATTCTAAGAACTTTAATTTTTGAGCTTAATAATGAGCACCTGATCATTCCTCCCTAGTAGAAGACTTTTGGACCCCGAAAGCTCTTTGAATACTGAACATGTGGATGAGGGTACAGTTCCCTCACCCTTCCAGTCTCAATTCACTGAAATTTCTCCATTTGCATCAACTTGAGATTTTCACAAAAACTAAGCTTTTTCCTTGACTCTGGAGATCCTCTCTTCTTGTTGTAGACACCATCATGTTGCAATTTCCCTGAATTTTTATACTAGAAACTTGTCCTTGCAGAAAAAAACTTTTTCCCACCTTGGTCGTCAATAAAATGGAACTTTGAAATCGTTTCACCTTGAACATTGTCGTCATGGCGATTCTTAGTTGATCTTTCTTTGTACTTGTGTCAAATTTTGACCAAGTATTTCGCCATTGCCATATACCCTTTGGAAATAAAAAATAAGAACTTGTAGAACCTATGCCATCTTTGTCAAATTTCTTTGGCGCTTTCTCTTTGACCTTTTCTCTCTCTTTTACAGTCATATTTTTTCCAACACTGCTCAACACTGATGTTGATTGGTGAAAATATTTCACATCTTGTGTACCTCCTTTCAAAGGCAACCTTTTAGAGTCCTGAAACATCTTATTAAAAGAATAATAAAATTCAATGGAATCAACTTGTTCATTTGATGCATCTTTTTTAAAGGTTTCATTCAAAACATCTCTATGCTTGATCATTAACAAGATCAAATTTTGACTTCCATTCATTATTCTCTTCATTTCTCCTGCATGTATTAGATACAAACTTGTCTTCTTCTTGTGTGCTCTAACCATGCACTCAATTCCATCTTTACACAACTCATACTTATTCTCATGGCGATGAAATATTACTTTCCTATAAAAAAATATAAGGACATCCAAAACAATACCTGAAATCTCAAGAAACACTACATCAAGTTGAAATTCGTCAAGAAAGTTTGAATTGATTGAAAACCTTAGAATGCTCTTCCTTGTTACTTGCAAGTTTTCATTATTTCATATCCAACCTAAAGGATACGATCTTGGATGTATAATAGTTTCAAGGTTTATCTCCTAAACTAAGTCTTCGGAAATCAAATTAGCTTGAGAACCACTATCAAATAGTGTGTTTATCTTGGTATGTTTAGAAATGACTCTAAGATGAAAGAGTTCAATTATTGTATATTCATCTTGAGTTACATTGGAACAACTTTAAGAACTAGTGCTTTCTATGTTCTTACCTTTCAAAACCATTGTTGTAATCTTGGTTTCATCTCTTAAATATGAACCTAAATGTTCAATTATTGCAACAATTTTTCCCTTCTCTTCGACTTTCAGTTTGTTTGGCTTCAACTCTGGATGAATTTGCCAACAATGGTCTTCATCATGGCCATTCTTTGAACAATTTTTACATGTGAGTTTCTCTTTCTATTTTTTGATAGATCTATTTCTCTTTCCTCTTCCATTAAACTTTCCCTTTCCTTTACCCTCATACTCAAGGAAACTATCAGTTTTCTCATCTACACTATGTTTCCCTCTAGCTTCTAAATGTGTGGCTTGAATGAAAACCTCATCTAAGTTTGTGGGATTGAACATGAGAATAGTGTGTCTAAGGTAACTGCGCAAACCCCCAATATAATTTAAAATTTTTTCTTGAGAATACAAATTAATACCCAAAATAAGAGCTCTTCTCCTAAATTCATGAGTATAATCTTGCACACTTTTCCCTTTAAATTGTCTAAAATTTTTCCAGTAAATTATGGATTTTTGCATGTAAGCTAGACGATAGAATTTCCTTTTAATGGTAGCAATAAAATTTTTCTAATAAATTTAGATATTATAGTGGTTTTTAATCTCTTCTTAAACCCTTACTTCCCACCATACAAGTGTTGATCCCTCCATCCTCAGGGAAGCCAATTGAATCTTTAGGTCATCTTCTTCAAGGTTATGAATTATGCAATAAAGCTCTAATTGAAGAATCCAATTATCTAGCTTCTTTGAATTCGCTTCACCATTATACATTGGAATCTAAAATTTGACATCAATTTTGAGTAAGGGAGTTTTTCCTTCTGGGGTTTTTGAGTGAGCATGGGTGGTCTTGGCTATGGAAGTGGAAGATGATGTTGATGGTGATGATGAGGATGATGATGAATATGGTGGAGATGGAGGAGGATTTCCTCCACTACCCTTTGAATCCTTCTCTTCATCCTTTTTGTCTTCATAGGTTCCCTTTCCACGTGGAGACTTAAAATTCCCTTCAATCATCCTGGTGCTCCTCTCTTCAAAGAAGATCCTAACCCTTTCAGTTAGATCATATAAAGCCTTCTTAAATGCTTCCTCTTCTAAAATACTTCCAGTCTCTCCCGCACCTGAAATGATGGCTATGGATTCAATCTCGGCACTGGTGCAACTTGTAACTCCTCAATCTCACCTAGAGATAAAACTTGAGGTGCTTCAAGTGCAGGTGGGAGTGAAAAATTGGGTGGAGATGGTAGCCTTGAGGCTCTCCTTCTTCTAGTCCTAACTTTATGACTAGAAACTAATTGTTTCCCTTCTCCTCTCTACTGCTTTAACCTTGTAAGCATCACAAATTTGCAACCATTAAAACCCTACTTGTACAAAACTCAAGCAAATAAAAAAAATAACCAGTGCTCTAATACCACCTTGATATGAATTTGAATGTTAGTTTTGTTGTGCTAATTTCATCTTCAGAATTATAAATAAATTTTTTATCATTTTCTTAATGTGCATAGGTTTATTGAGATATTTGTGAGTGTTAAAGAGGTAAATGTATCGAGTTTTATGTTAAATTCATGAGAATAATAACATAAAAACATAAAATCATACAACAAAAATAAAATGTAAAGCAAACCATAAAATGATCCATTAATGCGGTTTTTTGATGGAGTTCACCCTTCCTGGGCTACATCTCCTTGGTCCAACTTCCATGGCATGGCCCTCTGTATTAGCTCAAAATGGAAAAAAAAAAGTGTTGTTTACAATCATCTAATTCTCCTAAAACCTGCTCCAGCATGCTTAGAATGTCTAAAAAATCTAAGATAGACTCGTCTTAAGCCCAATTTGGTCGAATTTTGCAATAGTTATGGCCTAAACAGTTTGGCCTAGGAAATATCCTCCAAATTTGGAGAGAACTAGAGTTAGCGCAGAAAATTTTGGAGATCCTCTGAAATTGGCAAACTCTGCCAAACTGGGCGTTGAATTAAATTGTCTTAATTAAAGGTTAAGTGGGATATAAATCGTATATTAGTGCTAATGGCGCATTTTAAGAAAATCCAAATTAACTATAGGATTAACACGTTAAACGTGGTTTATTTAATTAAAGCGCATTAAAACTTTAAATCCCACCATTAGTCCTGGCCTTCCCCTTTGGTCGTAGCGTTGTGGTTCCATGGTGAGGGGGCTTGCCCCCTCCTTACCCATGCTAGTTCAACCATGTTAATTCAAATATATACCGAATTCATATAGTGTTAAGAATCATTTGTGTGTCATAGTGGTATGTTATGTGGTTTGTGTGGGGGAGGTTACAGGGTCGACCCAGATCTCCGCCCTTTTTCCCGTAATAAAATTTTTTCCATATGAAATCTATGTAAGTCGACCATACTCAACCAAAATTTTGGCATTTCAAGGGGGCACGTGGCGACCTTCGAGCTAGCCATGTGTCCTCATCCCATTAGTTCATTCCAAACCCAATGAAAATGAAAAAAATCACCCACTCATTCACCAACCATGAATTGACACTTGGCATAGTGTCATTGGGTGAAATGAAGGAATATTCCCAGAATATTACTTTTTGCTGACTAGGCTGCCATGTGACCAATTTTTCCTTTCTGCAAGATTTTTAACTGTTTAGGAAAACGAACAACATGCTTTATCTTCCTCATACGGAGTTGGTTTTCGATGAAATGAATTACGTTGGATTGCTGGTGATGAGATATTTATGGTCATTCAGGTTCCCATCAATTATAAGCACTTCCATTTTTGAGCTTAACACTGAGCATCTGATCACTATGATTCCTTATCACACTAAAATGCTACAAAATTTTCAACTACAATTTCTATGGAAACCTTTGAATTATGTGGGGTTAATGATGAGAAAAATGAAATATATTTATAGATTTGAAGAGATTGAGGCTATCTAAATATGAAATTCACCCCTACATAGAGGGCACTCTAGCTTAAAGCAGACACCCTTGTTAAATGAGTCTTAATTTTTTACTATTTATCAGAGTTCCATACATGAGACATCAATTGATTTATGTAATATAGTGGGATCTTAATATAGTGGGATAGTTTTCTATTGTTGTAAATTCATGAAGCCACTAAAGTAAATGTAGACACATCATTATAACATACATATTAAAGTTTATATTGGAGCCATTTATTAAATAAGTATTACTTTTCACTATTTATTAGAGTCTGAGACATGCAATATCACCCGATTTAATTTTTTTTTGTACCGTTGTACATTTAGATGTAGTTGACAAGTCATAAAATGCTTTACTATTTCATATTAAGTTCATGATTGATGAGACAAAAAATGTTGATTTTGGTGGACATTACAGTTAGCAGATTGGCAGATCTACACCTTTCCATCTCCACTTAGACCTTATCACATATTTTTTTACAGATATCACACTCTCTACTAGATCGATGTGTCCTCTATGATGGTTGTAATATATCACTAAGCATTCCTATGTGTACATTTAACCACTAAGCATTTCTCTAAAATGAAGCACCGAATCCACAAAACTTGGCAAGTCTATACATAAAGGTATCTGAAAGTGGATGATCCAAACCAATCAATCTCTCTAACTTTTATTGTCCTTAATGGTAGAAGAACCAATCAATCTCTGAATTTTGTTGCCATCAAAAGAGCCTTTGAAATTAAAACCAATTTTTTTAGGAAACAAAACACTTTCATAATTGGCGATGAGCTTGTATACTCCTCTTATCGACAGACCTTGAACAATTGTTGTGTTTTCTTTTATTTATGAGATAATAAAAATATTAGGAATTGTTAAAACCAATTTTTTAACTCAATCTTAGTCAATCTCATTTCTAGAATACACTAGTTATTTGAGAAAATAAATAATTAATATAAAAATAAATAAATAATAATAGCAATTCGTAATATTTAATAAAAATACCAATTCATGAGAAAATGATAATATATTTTACATCTTTAAAACAAAAAAAAATTACAAAGTTTATATATATGTCTAACCAAAGCAAAGGTTTATGAGAAAACAATTAAATTCTAGAGGAAAACAAGGCAAGCTTCTTATATTGTGGTTGAGCAATACACAAGTAGAAAGAGAAAACCTTGGCCCCATATTTATGATATTAGTGACACTCACATATTTCTTAGATTCGCATATATTGACAAGTGCACAACCATGCTACATTATATTATTCTGCATTTGTCATGGATTATATATTAGTTTTTATTTCGGCAAGTCAAACATAGCACAAATTGTTGCTACTTGCAACCCTTGTTATTATGAAATTATGAATAAATATTATCAATATTTAAAAATTATATTACACTAGTATATATTAACATTTTAATAATAGAATTTTATTCTTGTTCGATGAATGTCCACCGAGACCAAATTTTGGTCTACCTAACCAAAAGAAATGAATTGTTTATTTTTTTTTAAATTGAAATCCTATGCTCAAAGAGCTTGGAGAGAAGCGTCCCGAGTTCACTATAATTTTGACATGTTAAAAGGCTAGGAAGTTCGGTATTGCAAAAAATATTATGAAACTGAGCTGTAATGTGGGTGTACATGGGGCACTCTAAGAGGAAGTGATTTTCAACCTAAATTTACATATTCTCACAGAGATGGCATATCCTTTCCACACATGGTGTTTTAAGAACTACCCAATGACATATTTCACTATGGAGCTCATGAGAGTTCATTCTTATCTTGGCTATTAATTTTTTTCTTTGAGCTAGTTAAAACAGAGAGATACTTTTGATCTTTTAGAGTAGGGTTGATGACCTCCTTAGAATAGCTTAATTTTATTTTAGCCTCTAAATTATTCTCACACCACATTTTCTCTTTAAACTTAGAAGTAGAAATATTTTTAATGTTATTAATGTTTTGCAATGCAACATTATCGTCGATCTCCCAATGGTTTAACATGGCCCTGGTATACTTATACCAACCTCGTTTGAGCCTTAGGTGGTTTTGGCTGGAATTTAAAGCTATCTTAGGAAGTCTATGGTCTCCCACGTTACTAATTTTGTGCTTATACAATAGGAGCCTAGTCATAGCTAGACTCTTGATAAGGGAAAGACCCACTTCTATAAGGAGAATAGGATAGGGTGTATTGCTTTTAATTTTGAGGTTATAGGTTATAAAATGCTTCTCGGTTTGCTCAATATTTCTCTAGGATTCTCTAGAGATACTGCAACCCCAAACCTGACATACATACAAGATAACAGGAGTGACTAAAGTTTCAAAGAGGAGCTTCTTTTTACCCCACATCACAAGGTTTTTTCCCTTACAATTATTTTCAAGACTAAAATAATATTTCCACCCTCCCTTAATCATTTTCTCAATGTTATAGTTCCAGTTCATCTTTTGATGAATGTCAATTCCTAGGTACTTGAAAGAAGCGACTTCCTCCAAGTTGCTATTGTCATACACAAAATGAGCGTAAGTGCCCTTCTTGGATTTGATAATCATAAATTTTGTTTTGTTAGTGTTAATAGTCATACCAATGGTAGAGCATAAATCCTTTAGAAGTCTTAGTTGCTTATCAAGATTAGATGGGCACCTTGCCAGAAGAACAATATCATCAGCATAGAGAAGAAGGATGATGGCTATTCCAGCAAATATCATTCTAGCATAGCCTGTTTCCTCTAAAAAGCCTTCTAGCTTGTCGATGTAAATGCCAAATAGGGTAGGGGAGAGGGGGCAACCTTGTTTAACTCCGATATTACACTTAATACCTTTCGACCACCCCTCATTGCTCTTAAAATTGGCAATTACATTCTTATATAATCTTATAGCGGAAGCTCTCAACTTGAAAGGAACCTTTAGCTCTTCAGTGAAAATGTGAATTTGGGTTAAAATTTTTGCCCTTTTTTAAGAAAAAAATTTCACTTTTTTCCATTCTTCAACTTTTTGCAAGCCAAAATAATTTTTATGTTGAGAATTTCATTCGCAATAAAAATAAAAGTTGTCAGAAATTTTATTAGCTTTCTACTACTTATTTTTTGGAATTATTTTATACACATTTGATATGTCAACTTAGCGTTTCTTTGAGTGTATGTTTTTTAACAATCAAAGGATCCATAAAAAGTCATGTTAATACGTGCTGGTGTATTCTTTGAAAACTTTCTGTTTTTGAGAAACAAAATGTGTTACAACAATCTAGAAAGATTCTACTTAAGTTTCGTTATATTTACAAAACCAACTGATGCATCTCATAATTACTAGAATTTTTTGAACTGATCCAATATGAAAAAACTACATATTTCGAATATGTTTCTAGATGCATGAAATTTCTCAACATATAAGTTATAACTTAAAAATCTAAAAACCACCCATTACAGACGATCCACGAATCTAATGCACCATAATTTTTTCAATTATTTTTACAGTGTATTTGGGAAGGTACAAAACATTGTTTTCACTAAATCATAATGACCTTCAGAAATTGTTTGCACCCATTTTATTACAAAATTAATTAAAATTATTAAATATTTACGAAATTCCATAAAGGTCATATTTCCTAAAAGTAGATTGAATTCTACAAATTCTTGTCTTGGTTCCGACAATTAATTCAGAAATTTACATGGAGTTTAATCACTCCAAAGTTGAAGAAATTTATTCAGAGCTTGACTCTGCGTAATTGCAGACGTGTTAGTTCAGCCGAACGTTTAAAAAAAAAAATTCGGCCGATTTTTTTTTTGTGCCAACGATCCGTCAATTATAACGACACAAAACTTCAACTGAATTTCTTAAAAGAATTTGGATGAACTTTTCCCTGACTTTTCGTCGGTCGGAAAATACAACGAAGCCCCTCCAAAAAAACATTTCGTGGAAATATAAATTGACATAAATGCATTCATTATTTTCACATAAATTCACACATTTCTTCATTTGGTCTGATTTTGCAAAGGTCTAATTCTGTAAAGGATTTTGTTTGGTTTAAGGATTTTTTGGCATAAATTTCAAAGGACATTTCTTGGAGGTATGTGTTACATTTTTTTGATGTTTTTTGGGCTTCAATTTTTTTTAAGGTTTTTTTTTTGCAGGTTTTGAGCTCAATTTTCATTTTTTTTTAAGGTATTTTGTTTTTAGAAGTTTTGGGCTTAATTTTCATTGGTTTTTTTTTAAGGTATTTTTTTTAGAAGTTTTGGGCTTAGCTTTCATTGTTTTTAGAGGTTTTGGGTTTAATTTTCAAAGGAAATTTTTTTGGATGTATTTTTTTTTAGAGGTTTTTGGGCTTAATCTCCAAAAGACATTTTTTAGACTTCATTTTGAAAGGACTTGTTTTAGGCTTAATATTCAAAGGAAATTTTTTGGAGGTATTTTTTAAAGTGATATTTTGTTGGAGGATTTTTGGAGCTATTTTTTAAAGTGGAATTTTTTAAGAAGTTGGGCTTAATTTTCAATGGACATTTTTTGGAGGTATTTTTTGAAGTGACATTTTTATAGAGTATGTGTTTTGGGTTGAAGTAAATATTTTATAATGATTTTTTAAAATTATTTTTTGTCTAAATTTTTAAATGAAATTTTTTTGCGGGACTTGGAAGCAAATATTTTGAGCTTCATTTCATTTTTATAAAATATTTTTTTCTCAGAACTTTTGAAGTAAGTGTTTTGGATTGAAGTATGTACTTTTTGCAAAATTTTGAAAATGAGTTTTTTGTTAAATTGATTTTTTTGTGATGTTTTTTTAATGGAGCTTTTGTCTAAATTTTTGAAGGAATTTTTTTGAACTTCATACTCTATTATCATGGTAAATTGAAGGAATTGCACGAGAAAATATGATCAAACAAGAGACCCTGATAAACGTAGAGAAGAGGGGAGAGAATCTAGCAAAATAAAGAGAGAAGCACTCTCAAATTCTGAAAGAGAAAATCAACCTCAACTAGAAGTTGAAGCAGATACGTAAATGTAAATATTATGAATTTGTCTTAGTGTAAAATGTGAAGCTTAATTTTTATTTGATAAACTAATTTGAAAAATAATTTGCAATGTAAACAGAGAGAGATATTCCACAAAACATTCATGATGAGGTACACAATTTTGAAAGAGAAAGTAAAAGAGATATTGAACCAGTAATTGAAGATGGTGAAAATGTTGAAAGAAATTCAAGTGAAGAAATTAAATCACAAGGTATATATATATATATATATATATATATATATATATGTTGACCACATGCATGTATTATTGAAATTATACATATTTATTTATTTATTTATTGAATATGTAAACTTATTATGAACTATTAATTTGAATATGTACAGATGAAATAAATGTCAATGATGAGATGTTAGAAAATGTTGACACTCACACATATGCAGATAAAAGAGTTGACCATGTTATAAGAGATCATGTTAAACACATTTTTTATACGTAATTCATAAAGGAAAATGTGGCAGTTCAAGCCCAATTGTTGAAAGGTATCCTATCATTAAGGAAATTAAATGAAGATATGACTTTATTGGGTATTCAAGAATCAACAAAAGATTAAAAAAGGTGAAGGAAAATGTGATAAAAATACAAATAGTGTTATAAATTCAATTAGAAGATCTAGACAGCAAAATGCTTCAATTGTATGTAGACTAGCAACACATATGGCAGTGGTTTCATCAAGTACTAAAGAGAATTGCTCGGTAAAATATATCGCGCGAGCATTAGGAACCTCACGAAAAACTTTGCACAAACATCGGAAATTTCGGTTTCAAATATATGTAAATGATGAAATCGCTTGTTGGAGAGCTATTTGTAGGAAACCATAAAAAGAGAGACTTCTAGAAAATATTAAAAAAACAATGTATGAATATTGGAAGAAAAATTCATGTGTTTCGGCAAATGAAAGGAATGTCATGCAAAGAAGAATAACACAAAATCAGTACGAAACACATCCAAAACATTTCTTGGACACCACTCAGATAGATTTGTTCAACAAGTTCAAAGAAGAGAATCATGAAATTTATGTCTCAATCAGTGCCCTTCTGCAACAATAACCATGGTATCTAAAACATATTACTGTATGCAACACTTGTTGTTGTGGAATTTCAGTTATATTATGACACATTCCTTAATTTTGATAGAACAATTTGGAAAGATTCACCTCCTCCTTCCACTATCCATGATTTCATATCTCAAATTCTATGTGGAAGAGAAAGTGATGAATTATTTTACGAAAAGAAATGTGCTGGTGGTAAAAAATGTGATGATTGTGGAAATTTGTGGAAATTTGACTAAATTTCAAAAAAAATATCGTACTGATATAAATGATCAATCATTTTTCAAGATGAAAGTGAAATGGAAGAGATATGAATATATCCATACATCGATTCAAGGTTCAAGTACTTCTAAAAGAATTGAATTACAAGAAGAAGATATTTTTGTGATAGATTTTTTGAGAAAGTTTGAGACAGAAATTTATAAATACACCAAGCATTCCCATAGAGATCGATAGCAGGATTTTCAATTCAAAAAATCCTATGAATTTTTTCCACCAGGCACCATTTTGTCAGTAATTGATTTTGCAGAAAACTACACATTTGTTCCAAAAAAATAAATTAAGAGTGAATACTAACATTTTGACCAAGTCTGCATGCTTGTTAATATTCTATATAAACATGCTGAACAAAACATTGATCATATAGAAAGAACGTGTGAAAATTGGCATGTTATTAAATAATATCACTTTTATATCAGTGACGGTCGTACACATTATATATATTTTGTACAACACTATTTTGGGAAGATTTATGACTCCTTGAAAAGTCGTGGAATAAAATTTACTGAACATTGGATATGGTCAAATAGATGCATATTTCAATTAAAATCTTCTTCACAATCATTATTTTTTTATGTTGTCTTCATAAGAAAATTTGCATTAAACATTGTTGGAATTTCTTGAAGACTGGTCATGGAAAAGGAGAACATGACGCTACAGGGGCATGCATAAAACAAGCACTTTGAAGATATCAAATGGACCCTTCTGCAAACCGACTTGTGGACGCTAAATAAGTTGCTCAATGGTGCATCGTTGTACTAAGCCATGAGACTAACCAATCAAGGGAAGTGAGAAGGTACATTTAATTTAATTTTTATTGGATATCCAATTTTAAACAGTGTACATTTATCACAATGATTATCGTTGATCGTATTTTGATATCATATTTACATTCTTCTTTGGATTTTCCATATATGTTTTTTTGGCAGATTGGGGTCGAAGATGTAGATAGATCAATTGGAAATGACATTGAAACAGTAAAGGGGACGCGAAAATTGCATTCAATTTAAACAAAATTGTCCACAAATGTGTTTGCATTAGATAAAAGAAAATATTCTTGTTTTTGTCATGTTTTCATAGACAACATAGAATCCAATGATGTTTGTGAAAAAAAAAATGTATGTAAAAGATTGGAAACATACAGAGCTAAATACAAAGGGGACAATGTTCATTGCAATGTTTGAATAATTGGAATCAGAGGAGACTACAATATCATCTGATGGTGACTAAGTTTATGATATTGTTGGAGAAGGTAACATTTGAATTTATTTAAAATGATAGATATCTAGAAATAGATACTAAAATTATTTTAAAGCTAATTTTTCATGTTAATTATGATCTAAATTTAGATAAATAATTTTGTTTTATTATGCAGGAGATGTTTTTACTGTAATTGCACCTACTGTCAACGATGAAAATGTGAAGTATTATTTGATGCGTTTCACTGAAAGAAATATGAAATTATTAGTAAACTATAATGATTAGGGGTTTCCATATGACATAAGATCTATTACACTGGAAAGTTATTTTTTCCTACAAACTAATCAAAGTGGGGATTTTTTTTACTTTGAAGACTATGAACCTAATGTCATAATTTGTCAATATAGTCACTTGGTGTGTGCATCACACATAAAGTTGACAGAGGTTCAATCAAAGAAAAAAAACGAAAATCAAGAAATGGAAAATGTCAAAATCTGATCATGAACGGATCATTGAAGATGGCATTCCATTGGAAATTTTTTTATTGAACTGCCCAATTAGAAAGCCTTAAGAAATGACACATTCATTAAAGTTTTCCTAAGATTTTATGGTTGAAATGACACATGTATGGGAGAAACGACACATGTAAATGGTTTGCCTTAAAGTGGTAGTGGTGTATGGATATTAAAATGAAGAACTTCTATTTAGATCTCTTCCATAGATTGACTGTAGGTGCATTTACTGGATATGTCACCTTTCAGAAAAGATAAGATCAAGAGTCTACCTAGCCCTTTACAAACTCTTCCCTTAGAACTTGTAGAAGTTAACACTCAACATAGAGACTAAAATCCTATGCAAGTTCAACCACTTTAGGTTTATTTTTTAGGCCTTAAATTTTTCCTTAAATTAATGGCAGAAAGCCTTGAGTTTGGGGGATCCTATCCTATGGAATTTCAACTACTTTAGGTTCATTTTTTAGCCCTTAAATTTTTCCTTGAATTAATGGGAGAAAGCCTTGAGGAATGACACATGCTTTAAAGTTAATGGTAGAAAGCCAATGACACATGCTTTAAAAGATTTGCCTAAGAGTTTATGGGAGAAATCACACATGTACACAGTTTGCCTTAAAGTGGTTGTGCTTTATGCATATTAAAATGAAGAACTTCTATTTAGATCTGTTCCAGAGATTGATTGTAGGGGAATTTACTAGATATGTCACCTTTCAGAAAATATGGGATCCAAAGGCTACCTAGCCCTTTACAGACTCTACTTTTAGAACTTGTAGAAGTTAATACTCAAAAGACAGACTAAAATCCTATGGAAGTTCAGCCACTTTAAGTTTTTAGGCCTTAAAGTTTGCCTTGAATTTATGGGAGAATCCTTTAGTTTTTGGGGAAAATGGCAAGTCGATGGTTTTCCTTAAGTTTATGGGAGAAATTAGATTTAGAAATGACATGCCTTAAAATTTTCCTTGCGTATACTTTAAGATAGAAATGGAAAGTACATATTTTGCCTTAAATTTTGCATTATAGTATATGGGAGAAATGAAATTTTCTTATATTTTTTGGGAGAAATGACATAGAAATGACATATGTAAAAGGTCACACCTCTATAAGTTTGTGGGAGAATTGATGTGTACATGGTTTGCCTTAGAATTTAGTTTTCCTTAGAATTTAGTTAGCCTTAGAATTTATTCTTCCTATGGGAGAAATCATTTCTAGAAACCTTTATTTTGACATCTATAAATAGGCTAAGAACATTAAGAAGAAAATTTCAACTTACAAATTAGTTATGTCCTTAATAAGAAGTATGATTTAGCACTTATCAAATTGTTTAATAATCTATAATAATATCAATTTTGGCTTGTACTATCATTCATCGTTGATATGTACAATAATTTGACAACTTCAAAATCAACCTACACTATCATCATATCACTGTAGCCATGTCAATCTAGATTATTTATATCCATTACATCATAAAACACTCCACTGTTAAAATTTTACAAGAATAAATCAACATGGAAGGTGTAAATTTTAGGTACATTAATAAAATACATCCATGTCAATCTAGATTATTAAGATCCATTACATCATAAAACACTCCACGATTAACATTTTACATTTTACTCCACTTTATTTTGGGGGATCCTATCCTATGGAAGCTCAGCTACTTTCAGTTTTAGGCCTTAAAGTTTTGCTTGAATTAATGGGAGAAAGCCTTGAGAAATGACACATGCTTTAAATTTAATGGGAAAAATCCAATGACACATGCTTTAAAGTTTTCCTTAAGATTTTATGGGAGAAATGAAACATGTATGGGATAAATGACACATGTACACAATTTTCCTTAAAGTGGTTGTGGTTTATGGATATTAAAATAAATAACTTCTATTTAGATCTGTTTGAGAGATTGATTGTAGGGGAATTTACTAGATCTTTCACCTTAAAAAAAAAAATTAGATCTAGAGGCTACCTGGCCCTTTACAGACTCTGCCTTTATAGCTTGTAGAAGTTAACACTCAATAGACAAACTAAATTCCTCTAGAAGTTCAGCCACTTTAGGTTCAGTTTTAGGCCCTAAAGTTTGACTTTAATTAAAGGGAAAAATCCTTTAGTTTGTGGTATAAATGACATGTGCATGGTTTTCCTTAAAGTTTTCCTTAAATTTTATGGGATAAATCACATCTAGAAATGACATGCACCTTAAAGTTTGTCTTGCCTAGAGTTTAGGAGAGAAATAACATGTACACGGTTTGCCTTAAAGTTTTCCTTATAGTATATAAGGGAGAAATGACATTGCCTTATAGTTTATGGGAGAAATGACATAGAAATGGCAGAGAAATGACATAAAAATGACTCATGCCTTAAAGTTTGCCTAAACCTTTATGGGAGAAATGACACATGCACACAGTTTGCCTTAAAGTAATAGTGGTTTGCATTTAAAAAACTAGTGGTAGTGGTTGATTAAGTTATGTCAAAAGTCACACCTTAATGAGTTTGTGGGAGAAATGACATGTACATGGTTTGCAAAATTATTCTATGCACTTACTAAAACAGTTAGTGGTATTTATTGATGAATTTATGTCAAAAGACACACCTTGATGAGTTTGTGGGATAACTGACATGTACATGGTTTGCAAAATTATTGTATGCACTTACTAAAAGAGCTAGTGGTATTCGTTGATGAATTTATGTCAAAAGTCACACCTTTATGAGTTTGTGGGAGAAATGACATGTACAAGGGTGTTTCTAAACTCCAGCTCTCTTTGTTTGGATTTGTTATGTACTTTTGCAACCCACTTGTGATTTCTAACAAAATAGATAACCTGGAAAAACACTAAAAAGGAAAGAAAATCCACAGATTATATAATTTGTTTATGAAATGTACCTGGTTGTGAAGGAATAAATAAGTGTTTCAATCTATTTTTTTGAGGTTCTTTCAATTTCCTATGCGATTCAAATATTAGCCTCTATTTTTTATTTGTCTTTAAAAAAGTATATAATTTGTTTACGAAATGCACTTGGTTGTGAAGGAATAAATAAGTGTTTCAATATCTATTTTTTAGATTTTTTGAATTGCTTATGTGATTCAAATATTAGCCTCTGTTTTTTATTTGTCTTTAAAAAAATATTCTTCAGTAAAAAGTAGATGATGTTTTGTAGAGTAACCGTATACAATGATTTAATACGAATATAGTAAATTTGAACACTAAGGAGATGAAACTGGTTGGATATGTTTGACTAATTTTTCTACCCAAGTTGATTGTAACCAACTAGGTGCAGAAAGGGCAGGAAATGTGGATCAAGTATAACTTCTTTGGGGTAGAATTTGGTGATCAAACTTGACCAAATCAATCCCATTTTAGGGAGAATGGTTATGGACTTAATTTTATATTAATATAATCAAGCTATGATGATGAGATATGATGCAGAGCTTCTAAAATTCCCTTAATAAAAGAAGAATCCAAAGAAGGGCAAAGAATACGTTGATTAGAGAAGCTGAATCGAAGGAGAAAATAAGGGAAATTTGTTTTAAAACAGATTTAAAGTGGATTTAAAGCAGATATGTCTCGATAGGTTTACTATTGTTAACAGCCATGCACGCATTTTGGAGAGCTTTCGTTGGAGAAAAATAAGGAGCAGATCTGATCGATCCTTCTTATCTAATGCTTCTTATATAAATGTAATGTGATAGGGTGTGATATATATCTGTTTGTGAGGAAAAACTGAGTGAGTAAAATGTAGTCGAGCGTGAGCTCGTTTCTAAGGCTGAAAGGCCTTAGTATGTAACTGTTCTATATAATATATAGAAGCATGTTCTAGTGTATGTTGTGTACGCTTATGTGCGTTTTATAATTGAGTAAATCCTGTGTTGCGAGCTTGATCGATTATCGATCACTTAAAGGATCGATGGCGATCAAAATTATCGTTTAAACGTTGTATATGAAGAGCGAGTGAGGATTGGCGTGTTGGCAATTGCTTGAAGTGGTTTTCGATCTGTGTTTCTAATGAAAATCGTGAATATTTTGTGTTTAATGCTATCCTGGATGTCGAAGTTTATAAACTGAAAACACAGAGAAATGGCTTCGTGGATCCATTGAACAGATCTGAATTAATATAAGTATTGACTCTGAGAAGAATTGGGTCCGCTTGAACCCATCGCATCGGACGGAGAGGATGGTCAAATATCGCAACATATGACAATTCCAATTTCCGATTGGTAACAATTCTGATTTCCGATTGAATCGGATCGGAACTGTAGTGATTCTATCGGATCGGAGCTGCCGAAACTCTTAACACGTTTGGCATTTAAATAATCCGATTTGCGACTGCCGATGATAGCACATCGGAGTATGTGGATTGGAGTAGAGTGTATATAATATTTCCGTGTGTTGTATTATGGTTTGTCGCGGGGTTTTAATACTTGGCACATATCTTGTATACTTGCGACGATTATAAATGTCATTCAAACGCTTCCGATAAGGCTTAGTGGGCCATAACCCACAGGCCCAGGTTCGAGATTTATACATGCAAGGGGATTTTGGAAATACCCAAGATCTCTTTGCATCAACATATTGTGTGAATAACTTGTTCTTGTGTTGTGTAATGTGACAAGGGTGCTTCTAAACTGCAACTCTCTATGTTTGGATCTGTTACCTACTTCTGCAACCCACTTATGATTCTAACAAACTGGGTAACCTGGAAAAACACTATAGATGAAAGAAAATCCATAGATTATATAACTTGTTTATGAAATATACCTAGTTTTGAAGGAATAAATAAGTGTTTCAATCTTTTTTTTTGAGGTTCTTTGAATTTCCTATGTGATTCAAATATTAACCTTAGTTTGTTATTTGTCTTTAAAAAAATATGCTTCAGTAAAAAGTAGATGATTTTCTGTAGAGTAACCTTGGCACGATTTAATTTGTAAGAAAATTTCAACACTTAGGGCATGAAACTGGTTAGATAGGACTGAATAAGTTTTCTACCCAAGTTGATTGTAACCAACTAGGTGCAGAAAGGGCGAGGAAATGTGGATTGTATAACTGAATTGGGGTTGACTTAACTAATCAAACATGACCAAATCAATCCCATTTTCGGGAGAATGGTTATGGAATTAATTTTATAAATATAATCAAGCTATCATGATGATATATTGTGTGAATAACTTGTTCTTGTGTTGTGTAATGTGACAAGGGTGCTTCTAAACTGCAACTCTCTATGTTTGGATCTGTTACCTACTTCTGCAACCCACTTATGATTCTAACAAACTGGGTAACCTGGAAAAACACTATAGATGAAAGAAAATCCATAGATTATATAACTTGTTTATGAAATATACCTAGTTTTGAAGGAATAAATAAGTGTTTCAATCTTTTTTTTTGAGGTTCTTTGAATTTCCTATGTGATTCAAATATTAACCTTAGTTTGTTATTTGTCTTTAAAAAAATATGCTTCAGTAAAAAGTAGATGATTTTCTGTAGAGTAACATTATACAATGATTTAATGTGAAGATAGTAAATTCCAACACTAAGGGGATACAACTGGTTGGATGGGACTGACTAAGTTTTCTAGAGTAGAAAGGGCGAGGTAATGTGGATTGTAAAACTGCTTGGGGGTTGACTCTAGTGATAAAACTTGACCAAATCAATCCCATTTTAGGGAGAATGGTTATGGAAATAATTGTATAGATATAATCAAGCTATGATGCTGAGATATTATGTGAATAACTTGTTCTTGTGATGTGTAATGTCACAAGGATGCTTCTAAACTCCAGCTCTCTTTGTTTGGATCTGTTATCTACTTTTGTGACCCACTTGTGATTTCTAACAAACTAGATAACCTGGAAAAACTATAGAGGAAGTCAAATCCATATATTATATAATTTTTTTATGAAATGTACCTGGTTGTGAAGGAATAAATAAGTGCTTCAATCTCTATTTTTGAGGTTCTTTGAATTGCCTATGCAATTCAAATATTAGTCTCTGTTTTTTATTTGTCTTTAAAAAAATATGCTTCGTTAAAAGTAGAGATGTTCGTATAGTAGCCTTTGTGAATGCTTCTTTTAATGAAGATAGTAAATTTCAAAGACTAAGAGGATGGAATCGTTGATAGGAAAAATTAAGTTTTCTACCCATGTTGATCAGAACCAACTAGGTGCGTGCTGCTAGGAAATGTGGATCAAGTATAACTGCTTTGGAGTAGACTTCACTGATCAAACTTGACCAAATAAATCCTATTTTAGGAAGAATGATTATGGACCTAATTGTATAAATATAATCATGCTATGATGATGAGATATTATGTGAATAACTTTTCCTTGTGATGTGTATGGTCACAAGGGTGCTTCTAAACTGAAGCTCTCTTTGTTTGGATCTGTTATCTACGTCTGCAACCCACTTGTGATTTCTAACAAACTGGATAACCCAGAAAAAAACTATAAAAGAAAGAAAATCCACAGATAATATAATTTGTTTATGAAATTTACCTGGTTGGAATAAATACATGTTTCAATCTATGTTTTTGAGGTTCTTTGAATTTCCCATGTGATTCAAATATTAGCCTCTGTTTGTTATTTGTCTAAAAAAATATGCTTCGGTAAAAATTAGATGATGTTCTATAGAGTAACCTTATATAATTCTTTAATGTGAAGATAGTACTTTGCCTACAAAATAATGTTATGGAAGACTGTGCTTATATATCAGCGTTCTGTTATGACATCTTTATCTTCCCTACCTGAAATTCTATTACCTTCCTTTCCTTGTATATTTCACTGTACTGAAAGAATGGATTTTCTGAATGGCATGGTTTTCAAGATGTGGATTTTTTTGTTGGTTTTACTCGGTATTCTCGAAGTGCTAGACATTTCGAATCAATTCTGAAGGTTGTTTTATCTGAAGTCAATCATGTCATTTTGAAAGAGAGAAAACTTAAGTGAGGAAGGCCGAAAATGAAAATAGTAAGGCAGTCCGTTAGTGAGACTTATTATGGCCGTGGGACACTTCCAGCATTAGGCCATTGAGTTATGGATTCACTTATAGCTATTGAGTCTGTGGCATAATAGGGAGCTACAAGGGTAATGAACTTGAGATTGGGACAACCTTACCTACCTAAAAGAAACTAGTTGACTAGCCATTTAGGAACTACAGCCAGACCCTCGAGATTGGATGGGATAGATTGATGGAAGAACCTTAAATGCATGAAATTTAGTGGGCGAGTTTACTATTGACAAATTATAGTTCACTACATATTATTCAAACTTTATTCAGGGTGTTGTAACAACTTGGAAATTCAAAGATGAGTTCGTAATTCGGAGATCAACGAGGACTTTGTGGAGGCCGCGAATTACCTGCAAACAAAAAAACACAAGAACACAGCAATAAAATTAAAACAGAAGAATATCAATAAAAAAATACACAAAGGAAATAAACAACAGAAAACCAATAAATTACTCACCTCCTCACCCGTGTGCAACACCAAGACTCTCCCAACACAACAAACTCATACAACAAACACAACAACCTCAAAAACACAGACGGCATACAACAAACACAACAACCTTAGCAAACGTAGTAAATAGTTACGACAATGCTAATAAGCCTGAAACCCATCCAAGTTTTTGGGATGGTGTATTTATAAACTAAAGTTCGGCTGGATTATTTTAAAAGTTCGGCCAAACTATTAATCTCCCCAAACTGATAGTTTGACCAAACTTATGTTGCTGATTTTCCCATTTCCGGCCAAAAATCTGTTTGCCCACGCTGTCAGTACACCATCAATGTAAATGGCAGAATGAGTTTGACCGAAAAAAATTTCGAAAGTTTAACCGAACTATTAGACAAATGACTTTTCCGCCCCCAATTCTTACAAAAGTGTAACCCACCTTCATAGGTTTACCCTCTTCTAATCTATTACATAGGTTATTTCTAGGCATCGTATTGAAAACTTTTCTAAATTCTGCAAAGCAACAAAATAGATTGGATTTATCATTATGAAATTCCTCCACAATGATCGTAAGCATAACGAGGTGGTCCATTGTTGAGTGCTTCCTTCTAAAACCCACTTGGACTTTAGCCGACTTACCTTCACTTTCAAACCATATGCTCATCTTTTTTTCCAAAATAATACCATATAACTTGGCTAAAAAAAGACTAATCATAATTTTATGATAATTATAATATAGATGTATTAAACATGCTTTATAATAATTAAGAATAATTAATTAAAAAATTTAAGTAATTATTTTAAATTTTTCATTAAATATTTTAATTTCAGTATAAGTTATTAAAATTAATTCTATGCCATAACTCAATTGGAAATTGATAATAATAATGAAAATAAAATATTATTTGTAAGATTGTTCGAAATCCAAATCCCATTAATTCACCTATTCCTACCTAAATACTTCTCTAAATATACCACACCAATACAAAACCAACCACTTTTTCATATATATAAAAATCTTAATTTTTGTAATATCCGTAGAACCTATGCCTAATTTTGAAACTTTGGGCTTTTATTATTTGAAGGCAATGGAAAATATTATTGACGTCATACGAAGTGATTAGCCACCAAGAAACAATTATAAACTATGTAGGAAACCTTGTTTCGTTTGAGCTGTTTTCGGTAATTACTATTATGTTACCAATGCCATTTGGAGTTGTCTATTTAGCTAGAGGAATTGTCAATTAGTCGAAATTGGGTAATTTTTTCTTAAGAAATATTACAATAGGAGTGTTTGAATCATATTTTTGATGGTGGAAATGGATTCAGCACCACCGAAAACTTCTACAGCATTCAAAATATTGAAGTTTGATAGCTATAACCTAGATTTACAAAAATCCTTGCTGGAATTTTTTAAAATCTTATCTGATTTTCAGGACAAAAAGACAATCTAGTTAGACTACTGCATGCCATTTATTTATAACCGAGAATATATGATGAGGGTATTAACCCAAAATTTGTGCGCAAGGAAAACTATTCTCATGGAATTGATTATCTTGTGCCTACTAACTTCTGCATTTAGCATGCAAGCTCAATTCTATGTTATACTTGAAGGAGAGATTGGTTTTTTTTTTTGTGATGGTAAATTCTATCAATGAATATACTAAATTAGTTCTTCATCATGTTATGCATAGTCACTTTCTGCCCTAAAAAAATCCTCCATCATGTTGCAGAGAGATTCCCTACAGTGTGTAGATTTGTTACTCCGAAACCAAGCTCAAACACCACGTAGAATGAGAAGCAGAACAAACTGCAGGGTAAAGATTCCGCTACAGGCTCCTCAACTTGTAATGGACTGTACGCTACGCATGTTCTAAACTTTTCCATGGTTAAATATTATCATGGCATGCATGTTCTGTATTGAAGACTGATAGTGTACATATAAAGTTTCACTTGTGTTTGGAAGTACATTGCAATAGAGAATTAAGGTTTTAATTGTTTTTATAAATAAAATTTAACCTTTGGCAATACATTTCCAATGCATTTGTAATAAAAAAAATAGTCATGGCTCTGCAATGATTGATCCATTTCATTTGTATGTTTACAAAACTAATATAAAAGTTGGTTTTATTAATGTGTAATATTTTGTATTTTCAGTCATGAATAAGGTTGTAATTAAAATCTTTATGTGTTTATTTAGTGTATGTGAAAGATACATTAATAGACATGCTTTTATATTCTTTAAGCATTTATTTATTCTACGTGAAAGATAGATGAATACGTATGTTCATATAATTTTTATGTATTTATTTAATGTATATGAAAGATATACTAATAGATATGGTTTTATAATATTTGTGTATTTATATAAATAATTTATGATATTGGTAAATATACCTAGTTAGAAAATTGTATGTTTTACTTAATGCAACTAAAATGTGGGAAAAATAAACATTCACTTATAATTGTGTGCACTTGTAGTATGTTTTGGGAATGAAGATAATAATATTAAAAATATTTTATATTATTATTCTATGCTATTGAAATGGTAATAACAATAATGGTTTTGTAGTAAAAGAAATAAGTAGAATATTATCCATGGTTTTCTAACAAGAAGAATAAGTGGAAAAAAATATGTAATGATTCTGCAAATATATTTCCATGGTTTTGCATTTGGATTAAGGGCATTATAAATATAATTTTTCATATAATAGCTAACCTATTTTAAGAGTTAAATAGTTATTTGTGTAAAGTTAAATATGAATTATGGATATCACTTTTACTTTTACATATGCAAGAAAAAATTTTCTTGGAAAGAAGTATAATGATTAGAAGATTATGGAAGAATAACCACAAAAATTGAATATTTGTACAAAAATACCATGACTTTATCCAACAATGGAGTGATAATTTTAAACTAACCTCTTTTGCAACAATTGAAAAATATATTATAACAAATATTATTGCAAGTGATGAATTCATTATACATAATTATTATTACTTGTAACATAGTTTACAACATGCATCTTTGTGCACTAAAAAAATAAATATGCCATGAAGATATTATAATCCATAAAATGCTTGGTAATGTGACAACAAGTTTAATGTAATGGCCTCTAGTTAATTACGCTTGATTTAAATATTATCTTTCTTTTGTAAATTTAAACAATGGAAAGGGATGGACATCATTGTTTCAATTGAGTGAGGGGTGATCTCCCTCACCAAAATTTTAATTAAATAACTGTTTGTTGGATTTTCTCTATTGGGTTTAGGTATATTGGTGGGTTAGAATTGTGGATCGCTGGTGAGAGGGGGCGAGGGGAGGTGAATTAGAAGTGATAACCCTTATGTAATTTTAATTTATTTTTGTTAGTTTATTGAATTATAGAAACACACATAAACAACATCAATAGATCTCAATATATAATCAACATAAAGTAAACAAGTTAAATCCATTAAAATCATCAATACAAGCACACGTAAATAGACACAATTTTTTCTGGTGGAAACCCTCAAGGGGATAAAAACTAGCCCATTGCTTTTGTGCTACTCTGAATCTTCAATTAATCATAAAATAATTTCATATTATGTTTAGTTCGCCACTACCAGCAAGAATCCACCAACCCTATAAAAATTTAGCTAGCCACCACCAGCAAGGAGCCACTATCCCTATAACAATTTCACTGGCCAAAATTAGAAATGAGCCACTATCCACCAGCAAGGAAACACAACCCCTAAAGAAATTTACTTGGCCACCACAAAGAAAGAGCCATTGCCTATGAAACTTTCTAGGGCCACTTTTCAAAATATTTTAAGCTAGGAGCCCAATCATCAAAGCAACTATCTCTACAACATAATCTGAAATAAATCACCAGCAAAAAAATCCACATCAATTCCTCTCTCTTGATCACAAAATCCTTTGACACTTATCATCCACTATGATTACTACAACCTATATACAACAATGTTTGGGATCTGCACAATTAACTCTGATTAACTTCATATATTCAATATCCTCCAACACCCACTCTTCTTCTCTCCAAAATCTCTCTCAATGCGTCACACTCTCTATCAATACAACATTTCCTCCTCGAGGAATTTTGATATATATATAATACTTCTCAATAAATTTTCATGTTTGACCACCTTAGATGAGGAGAACTTTCTCGTACCAATAGACCATTTACAATGAGAAAATTTCAAAGCATAAACCTTTAAGAAATGACTCCGGAAAGCACCTTAGACCTTGATTTCTAGAGGCTTTTTCTAGAGGCTTATAAACCGGACAAATTATGATCGCTTTATGGGAAATGTATCTACAAATTACAAACTCAATTTTCAAACACTTATAACGAACTTCTAGAGAATTATACCCCGGAAAAATTATGACTACTTTATGAGAAAAGAATCCACAAATTACAACTCATTTTCAAACACTTATAACCGACTTCTAGAGAAATTATGACTGCTTTATGGAAAATGAATCCACAAATTACAAACTCATTTTCAAACACTTATAACTGATTTCTAGAGGATTATACCCTGGACAAATTATGACTTCATTGTGGGAAATGAATCCACAAATTACAAACTCATTTTCAAATACTTATAACTGATTTCTAGAGGATTATACCCTGGACAAATTATGACTTCATTGTGGGAAATGAATCCACAAATTACAAACTCATTTTCAAATACTTATAACTGGCTTCTAGAGACTTACACCCTGGACAAATTATGACTGTTTTATGCGAAATGAATCGAGAAATTACAGTCATTTTCAAACACTTATAAATGACTTCTCCAGGCTTATACCCTGGAGAAATTATGATTGCTTTATAGGAAATGAATCCACAAATTACGATGGCTTTATGAGAGAATTTAAGGCTAATTTTATTGGAGTGTAGATTTCTGAAATATTGTAAAATTGACGATCACATATTTCAAAATTTGATGTAAAAGACCGTTGTTAGATATAGCTTTTAGTGGAGATATAGCTTTTGTCCATTAAAGTTGAAAATATGGGCAGACTGTCCATCAAATTTAGAAATAAGTGAACATATATCAAAATTTGATGTAAAAGACAATCGTTGGATATAGCTTTTGTCTACTAAAGTCAGAAAAATTGGCAGGTTGTCTATCAAATTTAGAAATAAGTTAACTATTTGACCTGGCTTCTGTTCATCAATCTTAGAAATATTCCAAAATAGAATACACAAATATTTCAAATTTTGATATATAAGATAATTTTCTGTCAAACTCTGAAATATTCCCAGAGTACCCATAAAATTCTGAAACAAGTGAACTGTTTGTCCTAGTTTCTATCCATCAAACTCAGAAATGCTCACAAACTCTAGATCTAATTCTAAAATATTCTCAAATTTATAATATAAATAAAAATGTCTCCTTATGTATAAGCAAAATTTTGGAATGGATTCCAACAAAAATGTCCTATGTACCCATAGTTCCGGAAGCATCACTGCCACCGTAAAACGTGGCATGGCCCGGCTGCCAAGCACCGTATCCATACGCTTGAACAACCATCCACAGGAATCCCTGCAATGAAATTAGCGCAATGTTGTGTATCTGCGCCATTACTCTGCAACAAAACAAACTCATTAATGCAATGACTAGCTTCTTCGCTTAGAAAAATCAATTTAATTCATAGCATCTACTTTAAAGAAATGGAGGACTTACATAATAGCTTAATAAGATCAAACGAAAAGCAAACAGAGGTGCAATGCCAGAGACTTTTCCCGTTGGAATGTTGAAGGGCAAGTGATCCAATATATAGAACCGGCCCCTCGATCTGTTCCACAGCATGCAATTTCAACTCGTATGATCATGCCATGGTGAACATGCACATGCCTAGCGCCGCACCAAGAATTAATGGGGGGTTGTCGCTTTTGGAAGCAGAAAAGGCTGCACGTGCATTGCTTCTGTTTAAAGTACCACCACGGACACCATCACGTCGAGCTGGTGGCCTGCAATCTCTACTACAATATGGACAAACCGCCGACATTTTGCAACAAGATACGTTTGGCGAAATATCGTTTTCTGTCTACTGCACAATGTGGTTGAAGAAAACAAAAGGTGAGAGAAATTAAGGTTCCAATAGTATTTAAATTATACACGCTATATAAATTTGTTAGACAGGGAAATGGTACAGATTAAATATTGTTCCAATCATGGTTGGATTTTACACCATAAAAAGATAACTAAAAATTCAAAATAGTTGGACTTTACATTAGATATAAATTTGTTAAGCTTTAACTGAAAATGAGAATAATTAAAAATAGAAATAGCATTAGAAGGAAAATTTAAAACTAAATTTTATGTTTTAACGGATTAATAATCGATGTTTCTCAGTATTGGAAAAACAAATTAACAATCCAAAAATGCATTTGATAGGAGATATTCCCTATTACGAAACCTCAACTGTCATCAAATAATAACAACATATGTTAACTTTCTTCAAGATGATAAATTGTAGAAAACAACAATTGAAAATGTTGAATTGTATCTACTTTAAATTATAAAGTTGAAAACAGCATTTGCCATTTGAATTAGGATTAGAATTTCAAAATGATTTATTTTATATTGAATATTTTTGAAAAAAAAAATATTCAAGATTTTGCAATAAATTATAATATCTGAGAAATAAATTAATTAGATAATTTTTTTATCACATTATTAAAAAAATCATCAAATATTCTAACAATATAATCAGTTAAAAATTTATTTAAACAAATAAAAAAATTATAAAAAAATCAATTATCTTCATGAATAAAACATTTTTTGAAAACTCATCCCAAATGTTAGTAAATGAAATAATAATTTAAAAAAATTTAAAACTTCATAAATGTTGAAATGTATGAACTTTAAATTATAAAGTTAAAAACAACAATCGACATTGAATTAGGGTTGGAATCTCAAAATGATTTATTCTATATATTTTATTTTGGAAAATAAAATAAAAAATATTCAAAACTTTTAAAATAATTATAATATTTGAGAAATAATTAATAAAATAAAATAAATATTCAAAATTTTAAAATAATTATAATAGTTGTGAAATAAATTAATTAGACAATTTTTCTATCAAATTATTAGAAAAGACCATCAAATGTTTTAACAATACAGATTTTATTAAAAAATAAAAGCATCATAGTAAAATAAATTATCTTCATCAACAAAAGTAATTTTTGAAACATCATCCAAAATGTTAGTAAATGAAATAATACTTTAAAAAAAATCAAAATAATAACTTTATCAAAAATAATATTATTAAATTTTAGTACAACCACTCGTTTTGGAACTAACTAGAAACAACCACATGCAGAGTTGATAACTTATACTATTAGATAATGATGATTCTATTTATTGCTGTTACTTATGCTTCAGTTAAAAAGGATATTTTTACGAGCAGGTAGATATATTTATGAGAATATATAAATATATTAATTGAATTTCTTAGAAACGTTGAGAATGGGAAAATGTAATTATATATATATATATATATATATATATATATATATATATATATATATATATATATATATATATTTATTTTTGTGTATTTTTTTTTTTAATTTAGAATAGAATATAACTATGAGTATATTTGTTTGGTTATTTAAAATTACAATTTTTAAAATAGATAATTAGATTTAGTATTTCAAAAGTTTATGAATTATTCAAACGATATATACTATATAATAGAATCTTATACCTTTAATAAATTTCCATATAATTTTGAATAAAATTTAAAAAAAAATTTAAAATCTAATATAATTAAATTACATTATAAATAAATAAAACATTTTAAAAAACTTTTGTAATAATTATAAAAAAAGTTAAATTTAAAAATGATAAAAATTCATAAATATTTTATTAGATTTAGAATGAAATAGTAGATATATAATTTCAAAATAACAAAAAACAACTTATTAATATCTTTGTAATAAAAAAATTCTAATTTTTAATGAAATATGAGTGATATAAAATAAAATTAAACATATTCTATTATATATTTTCTTTTTATTTTTTTAATTTATTGAAATAAAATTATTTCATTAATGTATGTCAATTTGACTTATTCCCCATTTTTAAAGTTAATGGCTATAACACCATTATTAGATTTATAAATCTATTTATTTATATGATATTATTTTTTATTTGATAATTTGCATAGTGATTTTATTATTGTGTTATGTAAATGTCAAAAAATAAACATATATTCACACAATGCCATATTTTATTTCATAATTTGTATAATAATTTAATAATTTAATTTGATAATTATAAAAATATAAATATATATTTACAAGATACCATTTGTTATTTAATAATTTACATAGTAATTTTATAATTGTATTAAATAAATGTAAAAACAAAAACAAAAATTTAGTCTTCTGTAAAAAGATATGATGCAGACTTGGCGAATACTATATATGTCGCGTCGTAATTCATGCCTACACTGTTTTGGTAAATCTACTGGGTACCAAGAAGGACACAAAATCAAGAACCTCTCATCGTTTGGGCAACCAAGAAAAAAAGCGCACTCTTTCCTTGGAAAAATCTAAGAGTAGAAAAGAGGGAAACATCTAAAAATCTAGGAAAGAAGGAAACATCTCAATGTATTTTCTTTATCTAATAATGCATTTTATTTTCTAAAAATATCTTTTGTAATTACAAAATAAAAAATAAGGAGAATGATGGCATTGGTTATAAAATGATCATCTCTTCATCATAATAAAGACTGTGGTATTGTTTCCAGAGCTGTGTTATTCCTGTTTTGTGTTTATATTCTGTTTTTCAGATCTGCAAGTAGATCAATTGGTATCAGAGCACAAGATCTTGGAAGCCATCCACCTGTTCGAAATTTTTTTGTTTTGTTTTGTTTTGTTTTAAAGGGTCATACATTTCAATCCATTTGGTGGATGAAAATCATGCCGCCCCGTCAAGAGCGACAAGAGCCCTCCACTGCAGACTCGCCAGTAAATGATTTAGCTAGGGCTCTTCAAGAGCTAATTATGCTGCAACAACAACAATGCCCTCCAGGGAAAATGCAGCTTGATACACGCTTTCAACTGCCTAAATTCTCAGGGCAAATGAATGGTGAGACTGTTGATTCTTGGCTCCGCAGTCTCTCCAACTATTTCAGAACCTGTCCAACGATGGAAGAGGAGATGAAACCTCAGATCGCCGGTCTACAATTGGAAGGCCTAGCACAAACATGGTGGGATACTCATCTTGAGAATAAGTCCTTGGTTGTCGAACTTGGAGAACAAGCTGAGACCGGATCGACGCTTATCACATCTTGGAATCTCTTTTGCGAGGCCTTATGAGAACGCTTCTATCCTCTAGGATATATACAAAATATCCTTGCCAAATGGTTACAACTTCGACAACTACACAATCAATCAGTGCAAGCTTACATTGATGTCTTCTGTAAGTTGCGCATTCAACTCCATATCTCCGATCTCGAAGAGGTACTAATTATCAAATTTAATTCTGGTTTGCTAATGATTTTTCGACACGAAGTTGAGTTGTTTGATAGTGCTTCATTAGACAAGGCCTTTATTCGTGCCCTAGCTGTGGAACGCAAAGTGGGTACTCCAATTCGATCCCATCAAGCCAGAAATGGTCCATCTCCCTCTGGTTCTTCTAATGTTGCCTTTGCATCATCCCCCACACCTCACAATACCCCCTGGTGTACTTTTCATAAGACCAACTCACATGCTTTTGCAGATTTTCGAGTACTGAAAAATCTACACCCTGACAAGACTCTTTTTACAGAGGTGGAGCAACCAAATGCCACTGCCTAACTTCCAGCTATTTCTCTTGAAAATCCTACCAAAGTGGACCCCTCTCTCATCCTCATGACTGTTAATGCAACAAACACCTCTGTTACGCCTTTGTTTACCCATAATTTTCAAATCAAACATGAGTTGGCCACACTTATTCTTGACAATGGGAGTCAAAAGAATCTTGTGGCCCAGGACTTGGTTGAACGCCTTTTCCTTCCCACCACTCCTCACCCACACTCGTATCAGCTTGGTTGGGTCCAAAAAGACGGTCCTCGACTTACCATCTCCCAATGTTGTGTTGTCACCTTTGCTATTGGACCTTTCCGTGATACTGTGGTATGTGATGTTTCTCCTCTCGATTGTGCCGATTTATTGCTAGGCATTCCATACCAAGAGGCTAGACACGCTGTTTATCATGCTACAGATCACCAATACCACTTGCAACACGATGGGCGCACCTATGTGCTCACATCCTCAGCTAGCTCATCAACTCAACCTTCTATTGGCAAAGCTCCCATTATGAGAGTCAATTTAAACCAAGGTGTTTCTTCGTGCTTGGTTCGTCCTGTCAAGCCAGACAACCTCACCAATCCAGTGCCTCCTATAATGGATCCTCTACTCCAAGAATTTGTAGATGTATTCACCCAACCCATAGGGTTGCCTCCAGCACACTCTGTTGAACACTACATCGATCTTATTCCTGGTGCTTCCTTACCCAATACCCCGTCTTATCGCCTTGATCCTGGAGAGGCAGTGTTTCAGCCAAGTGCACCCTCTGAGATGCCACTGGCAATCACCCCTTCTGGGTCTGCACATCAACAACAGGAACAAAAATCAGCTCCTCATTTTATACACTCCATTTCTCAACGCCAAGTTCAAGTAACTTCTGCTTTGCAAGCAGCCCAAGATCGCGCCAAACAGAGGCATGACAAGCAGCGAACACCCTTGTATTTTCAACCTAGAGACCATGTGTGGCTCTGGTTGGACAAGAAACGCTTCAAGGGCCAACATCATAAGCTGCACCCTCTGCGATATGGCCCGTATACTGTTCTGGAACGCATTGGAGAAAATGCATATCGCTTGGACTTGCCTTCCCAGCTTGGCATCCATGATGTGTTTAATGTTAATAATCTCAAACTATTTGAACCACCTCTCCTTGAGGAATCTGTTACAATCCGTCATCCAGTCGATAATATTCCAGATTTTCAGCCTCCTCTACTCAAAGATACAATTATGGACTCCAAGAAACAAAATACATGCCAGCAGCCATACTTCTCATATCTGGTTGGTTGGAAGAGATGCACACTAGCACAAGCAAAATGCAGGATTGCAGAAACATTGCAATGCACTTTCCCTCATTTGGTGGAGGAAGCCGGGACGCTTCCTGATCTAAGCAGGGAGGAATTGGGCAACCAAGAAGGACACAAAAATTAGCAACCTCTCACTGCTTGGGCAACGAAGAAAAAGCGCACTCTTTCCTTGGAAACATCTAAGAGTAGAAAAGAGGGAAACATCTAAAAATCTAGGAAAGAAGGAAACATCTCAATGTATTTGCTTTATCTAATAATGCATTTGATTTTCTGAAAATATCTTTTGTAATTACAAAATAAAAAATAAGGAGAATGATGGCATTGGTTATAAAATGCTCATCTCTTCCTCATAATAAAGACGGTGGTATTGTTTCCAGAGCTGTGTTATTCCTGTTTTGTGTTTATATTCTGTTTTTCAGATCGTAAGTAGATCATCTGTCAGTCGAGTGATGTTTGGAAGCATTAAGCCTTCCGACCTGTGTAGAGCATTAATCCGTGAAAAATATATTTTTCTCGACACGATAATTCTTGAAGCGGACTCGTGTTTGGAGTGGCCGCCTTCGTGGAGTGCAACACCATAACTCTTTTCAAATCTCGTGTTTTGTCGCAGCCACTTGTCAACAACCTTGACATTGTGGACCTCCCGTTATTTAATTTTGAATTCATTAATGTTGGAAGCGACACGACCTCAATAACCGTGCAATGGGAAATGGCAAATATGGTTATCAGTCGAGACATGTAAGCATAAATATTTTGTACAGAAGCCCCGAATTTTGCCCACCATCCAAAAGAGGAGATTCTCGTGTTTTTGTTGTTTAAATAGCCATTTGAATTTTTAGTAGTGTGGCTATTTCTAGTCTGTCTATTTTAACAAACGATATCACCTTTCTCTACTTGCGAGACGAACCATTATTGATGTAAGATGAGTGTCATTGGTTTTGTTTTCTTCTTTGTTGGTAGAATTTTTTTTTTTTTCATAAGTTTGTTAATAAAATAAAAAATTGCAAAATCTCTCACATTATTATAAGAAAGGTTATTGTTTTGTGTTTATAAAAGTATTTATTATAAGAAATGTTATTTTTTTGTGTTTATAAAAAGTATTCGTAGTTCTAATGTTGGAATTTA
Organism: Pinus albicaulis; assembly: GCA_034641835.2. Classification (NCBI taxonomy): domain Eukaryota; kingdom Viridiplantae; phylum Streptophyta; class Pinopsida; order Pinales; family Pinaceae; genus Pinus; species Pinus albicaulis. The sequence goes on along the minus strand of JAXQQM020064312.1, from coordinate 2,040 downwards.
GCAATATCAATTTTTATGTGTTTAAGAGGCTAAGTTATTTGATCAATTTCTGAACCTATTCAATATCGAGTTTCCTTTCTTATCAACTAACTAATAGTAAAATGCAAAATATCCGACATGAAAGATGATGCAAAGTGAGATATATTGTGATATATTTTGAACAAGAGTTGAGTAGAATTCATGCAATTGCTTTCTCAAAACAAAACATACCTAAAAAATCAGAAATTTACCCCACAACAAAAACAGAGTAGTTGCACACTAAGAAAATACATTAGCATGATAAATGCAGGTTGCAACTCTTTAGCCAAGTAAAATAAGAGTTTTGACTCACATTTACACTTCGAAGAGTTGGGGACTAACCCATCCACCATTTTCTCTCTAGTCACATCCACCACTTAGCAAAAGAATTTTTTACTTACATGTTTGTTCAAAAAATACCTTCTTAATATAATAAAAACCCAGAATGAGTTGAGGATTTAAAGATTGGAACTTACATTTGACTAATCCTACATTAAATGTTAATTTGAAATTAATTATATGATGTGTTGTTGAATGTGGATTTTGTATTCTCATCTATAACTTCATTTAATTGAGGTTTTCTATATTAAAACAAAATATCCAACTACAGTAAAACTCCAATTATTTTGTTTACTTGTGTACCGTAAGTATGGATGTTGTCAGTTCAATAACTATGGTGGTTGAAATTAATTTTTCCAATGCTCCCTCTTAATCATAACTTTAGCCATTGACAATTCTAAAACAATTTCTAAGATAAAAAAAAAAAATCACGTGCCCATGGCTTTGTGAAGATGTCTATACGTGCCCATGGCTTTGTGAAGATGTCTGGTTCATGACATAAATCCCTCAAGATTATTCTCATCCAATCTACTCGATTGTCGTTGTAGCAACATATTCAACTTTTTTTTTACAATGAAAGTATGAACTACTTCCTTGCATCCCACTAAATGGCTCTCGAACCCTAATGAAAAACATCCTGATGTGTTATTTTTATCATAAAAATTTCCTACCCACTCACTCTTAGCATAACCAACCATCCCAAAATCATTTGATGGAGTGTAAAAAATATCATACTTCTTTTTCCCATTGACATACTTTAAAATCCTTTTCGCTGCTTTGCAATGTGTCTCCTTGGGTGTCTCCATGAGCCTTTACACCAATTTCACTAAATACATTATATCTACCAAACTTTTGTATAATGTCAGATTGACATTGTTGCAGCAATATTGTTTGCTCAACTTCAACCCAATGAAATTTGGAGTTGGCACGGGCTTGTTTTTCTGCATGGTAAACCTCTCCAAAATACCTGCTACATACTCTGCGTAGGAAATAAAAATACTATTTTTTGTTTTCTTCACTTATATGCCCAAAAAAATACCTTAACAACCCCAAGTCAGTCATTTAAAACTCACTTTTCATGACTTATTTGAAATCAACAATGAGTAAATCATCACTCCCTTTAAAAAGCAAATCATCTACATATAAAACAAAAATAAGAAGCTTACTATCACTCTCTTTGATGTAGAGAGTAAGCTCACCGTCACATTTTTCAAACCCATTGTCCATCAAGTAAGCATCTATCCTATTATACCATGCAGGCGGTGCTTGCTTCATCCCATAAAGAGATTTTATGAACATATACACATTGTCTTCATGGACTTATATCTCATAACTAGGTGGCTGCGTAACACGTACTTCCTCTTTCAACAGTCCATTCAAGAACGTTGATTTTAGGTCCATTTGATACACTTTCAATTTATGTTGCATGACAAGATTGTATGCATTGTATCCATCCTTGCAATCGCAACGCAGATGGGGTCTACATAATACCTTCCATGTTGCTTGTATCCTTTTGATAAATAACCTTCATTTATGCCTTTCAATTTTTCCTTCAACATTTCTTCTCTTGGTCTTGTAGACCCACTTCACTCCAATGAATTATTTCCTTGTGAAAGTCTCCACTAACTACCATGTGTAGTTCTTATATGTATTGTGATATACCATGTGGAATAAATACCAGGA
>JAXQQM020073439.1:0-95184 GCA_034641835.2 Pinus albicaulis | reverse complement strand
AGGAGGTAAAAGGTTTTATGGTCCGCCACCATGTTTATTGAATACCAATTAGAAATATTTTTAGGTTTTTCTAAGTTATTTTTCAGTTGTATGGTTTTTAAGAATATCCTAACTTTGTTTCAAAACTTAGCTACGGTTATGAGACAAAAGAGTTTACTTGTTGGAAATATGATGCAGAGTGTTGTCCTTGATGGCAACCCACTTGATGGAGATGATGGAAACCTACTTAATGAAGTTGTTCTTTATGTTTTATGAGTTTATTAATGATGTAAATCTGATGTTCTACAAGTAGCTCAGAAGTACCAGAGAAAGAAATATCAGTAAGGGCCAAAACAATGATGAAAAGTGTGTGTCACAAAGCATACGCGGGTTTGTTTAGGAGAAGTAGCGTATGCACCCGGAAAAGTACGTGCTAAGTCGCGTATGCCTAATTGCGCTCCAATTTTGTAAAACCAGGGGTTCTTACCATGGTATTGACCCATTGTATTAAGCACTGGATTATCTATTTGATCCCGTCCAGGAATACCATTGGAAGTTGTATGGTTTTGGCTCATGGTATTGTCAAAGGCTAGATCTATTTAAGGAGAAGAAATTCATTGTGCAATGGGTGTGCAAGTGTCTGGGCTTTAATGAATACCTCACTCTGAAGTTTATCTGTATGGTTGAACTCTGTTCTTAATCAATAGATCTGAATCTGTGATGCACCTATGAATATGATGAAGGGTCAAAATCTCTAGATCTGGAATTGATGAATCTCTAAGATGATCTGAAAAGAAGTATTGAAGACCTGGTGCAAATCTGTTGAATAAATTGAAGAAATCTGGGTAAGTTCATAGATCTGAACTTTTATGCAAAAATTATCTTTTATAGATCTATACGCAGGTTCATTTCATAAAAAGCACGTGTATACGCGGATCTGTTTAAACAAAGGCGCATACGAGAAGTTAGGGTTATTCAGGAAAAATGCACAGATGTATACGCGGGTTAGCTTCATGAAAAGCGCGTATATACGCGGGTCTGATTAAATAAAAGCGCGTATGGTATCTGATCTAATGGTTGATCAAGGTTGAATGTGTTTCTGCATATCTATTCTGAAGTCTGGGTAATCTCTGATATTCTGGTTACAGTGGTTTTACTGTTCTGTTGGAAGCAATGGTCAGCATGTTTGTTGATAAATGAACTGCCTAGTTGGAAGCCGTTTGATCCGTTTGAAAATTGATGAAACGTGGTCTGCAGTGGTTAAAAGAAGGTGTCACCGTGGGGGTTGTAGCTCCCTTCCAGTGATATGTCGGTAAAACGAGAGCAGGGTTGAAATTTCTTCCAAGAGAGGAAGTTAGGTGTCAGAGGGAGTTGTCGCTCCCTTCCAGAGAGGCCGGTAAAACGAGAGAAGGTTGTAGCCTTCTGGGCAGTGGGTGCCATTGGCTGGGGTATGAGTCTCGCGCGTACATGGTTGTAAGATGTTTTCTCTATAATAAAATATTGAAGGCTGAGACAATGACAGCGGTGGTTTTCTCCCGACTTGGGTTTCCACCTAAAATCCCGGTGTTCATGTGTGTTGCTTATGTGTGATGGTTTATTCTGTTATTACTGCACATGCTTACTGTTAACTAAACATCAGATGAATGAATGTTGCAAAGATCTAAGTTAAGAAATATCTGCATAATAAGATCTCTGTGCATACACATGTTTTATTAAGGATATACGCGTGTATACGCGAGTTGGCTTCATGAAAGTGGCGTATGGGTTTTGAAGTAAGGAAAAGTAAAAAGAGTTGAGTTTTCCAACACTCTGACCACCTCCTCTGTGATGCTCAACAATGGTATCGTAGCAAAGTCCTTCGAAAAATCTTAGCTTAGAAGGAAGATCACAAGATGAGCATTGGCAGTGGAACAAGACGACTGCTTCCTATTCATAAAATGGCAACAATTTAATCTTTCTCGGAAAATAAGGATGATCCTATTCTTCACCATATGGGATGATAAAGGCTTACTTTGAACAAGGATATCAATATCCTCACAGATACCAACAAATCCGATCGAAAAGAAGAATTATGAATAAATGCAAAGGCACTAATGCTCTAACAGAAGTCTAACCTAACTGAATTTGTCACAAAGTTATGCCCATGCAACAAAGGAGATATGGGACAAAATCATTCTAAGTTATGAGAAGGTGACACAAAGGTAAAAGGTAGCCTTCAAACTCTCTTAATTGAATATGAAACTATGATTATTAAAGATGAGAATACGCTTATTTTTACGTCTTTATGATGTATGATACTGTAAATCGCATGAGAAATCTAGGAGAAACAATTACCGAATCCACTTTGGTTGAGAAAATTTTAAGATCTCTAACAACAAAATTTGAGTCAAAAGTTTCAGCTCTTGAAGAAAAGCAGGATCTTCAAAATCTTACTGTGGTACAACTTCATGGCATACTAACTGCATATGAAATGAGAAGAGGAGGACCATCTGAAGTCAAAGAGGCTATCTTTAGAGCTTCTACAAAAGGGAAAGAAGTACAAGAAGCAGAAGGATCAGGATATATCTTAGAAGAAGATGAGGTAAATTTTGTAAAGAAAATCCAACTTGGCACAGGACGGTTCAGAGGTAAGCTTCCTTTCAAATGTTTTGAGTGTGGAAGAGTTGGTCATTATGCTGCTAAGTGTCCTCATAAAGAAACACCTGCAAAAGTGAAGGAAGTAGCCAGAAAGAATAAGAATCGGTTTAACACTAGAAAAAGTTACTATACTCATGAAGACAGTGATGGGTTATCTGACAGTGAGGAAGAATGTGAACAGGATCTTAGACTTCTCATGGAATTTGAATCTAAAGAAGAAAAGGATACTTTTTGGGATGCTCTAGAGGACAATGACTTTCTTGAAGAAAACAATCAACTCAAAATACACTTAGAAGAATGTAAAATTCTCTTAGAAGAAAAGAAAATAACCATAGAGACTATGGAAAAACAGTTTGAAGAAGCAAAGAAACACATTGATGAATTAGAATGCGAAGTGGTAAGTCTAAGAAAAGACTCTGAGAAAGTTAAGACTCTAAATCTTAGATTTGCTAAAGGATCTGAAACCTTAGATGAAATTATCAAGGTACAACGTTCTCCTCTTATAAGGACAGGTCTTGGATATACTGGTGAATCTTCTCAGGCTTCAGCACCAAATTATCTAAAAGCAGCTACAGCTGGTTTACAAAATTCTGCCACTCAGCAAGGGAATAAAGAATCATTGCAGGTAAAGCGTGATCATCTCAATTCAAAGAACACTAACAGGAATGTCTCTCAAAGAAACACCAGTCAACAGGTAAATACAAGTAGAAGATTTCATGATCGCAGAAATTTCTTCTTCAATGGACAATGTTTCTCATGTCACAATTTTGGTCATAAAGTTGTTCAATGTGTTGCATATAAAACCATCATGACAAGAGAAGCAAGAAAAAAAAGGATTGATATTGGAACAAAGAAGAATACATATAACAACTTTTCTCCTCTTCAAAATGAAGTTGAATGTGCTTATTGCAATAACTTTGGCCATGAAGAATCTGAATGCAGGAGCAAAGTCCAGCCAAAAGAGCATTTTCCTTCAAGCTCCAAAGTGTGGAAAAAGAAGGAATTACAAGTTGAAAATTGTGGCATAGCTTTATTTGCAGAAGGTGAAGAAAATCAATGGTACATTGATAGTGGATGCTCAAAACACATGACAGGTGACAAAAACAAACTTCTTGCATATAGTGCTCTAGAAAAAGAAAATAATGTTACATTTGGAAATGATACTCCTACTGTCATTAAGGGTAAAGGATCTGTTTTTATAAAAGAAAAGGTGAAAGATAATAATGTCATGTATGTGGATGGCTTAAAGCATAACCTGTTAAGTGTAAGTAAAATGCGTGATCAAGGGACTGAATTTGTCTTTAGTTCAAAAGAATGTATGGTACATGATCTTGATACAGGTAAAACAATTATAAAAGGAAAAAGGACTCCAAGCAACCTGTATGTATTGAAGAATTGCAAAGAACAATGTTACTTGAGTAAATCTTTAGAAAACTGGCTATGGCATAGAAGGTTGGGGCATCTGAGCTTCTCTCAAATCAACAAATCAAGCAGACTTAAAGTTGTTCGTGATATTCCCAATATTACTCTACCTGAAAATATCATATGCAAATCTTGCCAATTCGGTAAGCAAACCAGAGTACAATTTAATGCCAATGAAGGATCATCAAGTAAGCCTCTTGAACTCATTCATACTGACATATGTGGACCTATGAGGAAAAAGTCACCACGTGGTGAAGAATACTATATCTTATTCATTGATGATTTCTCTAGAATGTGTTGGATTGGGCTGCTTAAACAAAAAGATGAAGCATTTGAGAAATTTCAGATCTTCAAAGCACTGGTTGAAAATGAATTAGATCTAAAAATCAAGTGTCTTAGATCTGATCGAGGAGGAGAATATACATCTGATGAATTCCTTGAATTTTGTGAACAACATGGCATAAAAAGACAGTTTACTGTAGCAGGCACTTCACAACAAAATGGTGTAGTAGAAAGAATGAATAGAACAGTTCAACAAATGGATAGAGCTATGCTTGATGATTATGGAACACCTGACACATTTAAGATAATACACTATACATACAATTGTAAATATTCTTAACAAGGCGCATGTTCGAGTAAATAGTGATAAAACTCCATATGAACTCTGGTATGGTAATCCTCCCACTGTGAAGCATTTTAGAGTTTTTGGAAGCAGATGCTTTATCAAAAATAATGATGAAAAACTTGGCAAGTTTGAATCCAGAGTAGATGAATGAATACTTCTTGGTTACTCCTCTAGGAGTAGAGCATATAAATGTTAGAATAAAAGACTTAGGAAGATTTTTGAATATATTGATGTTGTTATTGATGAGTCTCATGCAGCCCCAAAAGAAGAAAAACAAACAACAAATGAAGACGATGGTGACATATGTCCTTCTACATCAAATAGCAATGATATAGACAATGAACCCAATGAAGAACTTGAAGATGATTTATCTAAAAAATCCCCATCCAGATATGTTCAAAAGAATCATCCAGAATCTCGAATTTTGGGAGATAAGGGATCAGGTGTACAAACAAGAAGGACTCTCGTGGGATCTTCTAGCTATCTCGCATTTCTATCCACTATTGAACCACACAATGTCAATCAAGCTAGCAAAGACGAATGTTGGATTCAAGCCATGAATGAAGAGCTTGATCAAATTGAAAAGAATCACACTTGGGAATTGGTACCAATACCTCATGACAAAAATGTCATTGGAACTAAATGGATATTCAAAAATAAGTTAAATGAGAATGGGGATGTTATAAGAAATAAAGCTAGACTTGTTTGCAAGGGGTATACTCAACATGAAGGTATAGACTTTGAAGAAACTTTTACTCCAAACTGCACACTTACAGATTGAAGCCATAAGAATGTTTCTTGCTTTTTCAAGCTTTCAACAAATCAAAGTAGACATCAAATGGATGTTAAATCTGCTTTTCTCAATGGTGATCTAGAAGACGAAGTTTATATAGAACAACCAGAAGGATTCATTTTGGGAAATGATGAAAAACTTGTTTGTAGACTTAAAAAGGCTCTATATGGTCTCAAACAAGCTCCAAGGGCATGGTACTATTGTCTTGACAATATCTTCATCAACAAGGATTTTCAAAGGGGTCTGCTGATAGCAACTTATACAAAAAAACTGAAAAGGATAAGCTATTTATTGTGGTTGTATATGTTGATGATATCATTTTTTGAAGTAATGAATAGTCTATGAGTCAAAAATTTTCTTTTGATATGCAATAAGAATTTGGAATGTCTTTACTTGGGGAACTATCATTCTTCTTTCTCGCTTGCAAGTGCATCAAACTACAAACATGGCATATTCTAGCTCCCTCGTCAATATCTAAGCACTCAAGAAATATGGAACTTGTAAAGTACACCAATGATAACTCGGATGTAATGTCACTATGATGATTCTCCCACTATGAATCAACCAATACAGATCTATGATAAAGAAGTCTATCGACTAGATCGTACATTATGCATGCAATGGTATCATGACCATTCAATCCAAAAAAGTCTCATCTTCAGGCTGTCAAAAGAATTTTCAAATATCTACAAGGAACTCAAGATTTTGGTCTATGGTATCCGAAGAATGCTAATCTTACTCTTCATGCTTACACTGATGCAGATTGGGCTGGAAGTGTTGATGATCGGAAAAGCACTAGTGGTGGTGCATTATATATGGGACCCCGGTTAGTATCTTGGTTCAACAAGAAGCAAAATTCTATTGCCTTATCTACAGCAGAAGCAGAATATGTGGCTGCCGCATCTTGTTGCACTCAACTCCTTTGGATGATGCAAACCTTACAAGATTTTCAAATCAAATGTACACCTCCTATCTCCATTATGTGTGATAATACAAGTGCCATCAATATCTCAAAGAATCCTGTTATGCATTCCAAGACCAAGCACATTCCCATCAAGTATCACTTCTTACGAGAACAAGTGCTTGAACAAAAGGTGAAATTGGAGTATGTTCCCTCCAAAGAACAAGTTGCTGATATATTTACCAAACCTCTACCCAGGGAAGCGTTCGAATATCTCAGACAGAAGCTGGGAGTAGTCTCTGCTGTGCAGAAAATTAGAGCTGCTTAATTTCAGAAGATTAAATTGAATACGCGGGTTTCATAAAAGATAGTCGCATATATACGTGAGTTCATACAAAGGAAACCACGTATGGGTGGTTGCTGACAATTTTTCGGGGTCAGCATTTCTTCAGCACAAGCTGTGGTGCTGTTTGGTTTCTCTGATGCTAGTTGGTGTCTCTGGTGGTGTCTCAGCTCTTATATTTCTGTTTCATTCTCTGTTATTGGGTGAATATGCCTTGATGTTCTTGTTGTTGAAAGTGTTCAGGATGCACAAACTAAGGGGGAGATGAAGGAGTAAACTGTTGTACAGGTTCAGGGGGAGCATTAGCCTTACTGAGTATAATGCATTGTTGGCATTATGATGATTCTGAAATATGAGCTCTTCTTTGAGGTCCTTTTGGTATTTGTTACCAAATTTCATATTTGTAATTGGTTGAAAAGGTCATGTTGAGACCCATGATGTAAATTTGTAATATTCAGTCATGTAAGGACTTCTTCAAATTTGTAAACCCACTTGGTTGGGTAGTTGAGTCAAAATTGTGTAAACCCACTTGGTTGGGTATTTGAGTCTCATATGTAAATCCACTTGGTTGGATCTTTGATGTAAGTATGAGTCCTTGGTGATAGGAAGGTCATAGAGTCATGTAATTCATTGAAAAATATGTTTGAAGATTCAGCATGAACTCAGGGGGAGCATGGTAACTTCAGTGCACATCAGATCTACAATGCTCTTCTATCTACATGAGGAGAAAAAAACCTTGTGTTGGTTTTGATCCGCCCTTTGCCCTTGATGTCAAAGGGGGAGAGTGACATGGTGTTTGAATAGGGGAGAATATCATTATGCTTAATGTATATATCTGTTGTGGTGATCAAACACCATCGTGGTTGCCATCAAGTCCAAAGGGGGAGATTGTTGGCAATATGATGCAGAGTGTTGTCCTTGATGGCAACCCACTTGATGGAGATGATGGAAACCTACTTAATGAAGTTGTTCTTTATGTTTTATGAGTTTATTAATGATGTAAATCTGATGTTCTACAAGTAGCTCAGAAGTACCAGAGAAAGAAATATCAGTAAGGGCCAAAACAATGATGAAAAGTGTGTGTCACAAAGCATACGCGGGTTTGTTTAGGAGAAGTAGCGTATGCACCCGGAAAAGTACGTGCTAAGTCGCGTATGCCTAATTGCGCTCCAATTTTGTAAAACCAGGGGTTCTTACCATGGTATTGACCCATTGTATTAAGCACTGGATTATCTATTTGATCCCGTCCAGGAATACCATTGGAAGTTGTATGGTTTTGGCTCATGGTATTGTCAAAGGCTAGATCTATTTAAGGAGAAGAAATTCATTGTGCAAGGTGTGCAAGTGTCTGGGCTTTAATGAATACCTCACTCTGAAGTTTATCTGTATGGTTGAACTCTGTTCTTAATCAATAGATCCGAATCTGTGATGCACCTATGAATATGATGAAGGGTCAAAATCTCTAGATCTGGAATTGATGAATCTCTAAGATGATCTGAAAAGAAGTATTGAAGACCTGGCGCAAATCTGTTGAAGAAATTGAAGAAATTTGGGTAAGTTCATAGATCTGAACTGTTCTGCAAAAATTATCTTTTATAGATCTATACGCAGGTGCTTTTCATAAAAATCGTGTGTATATGCAGATCTGTTTAAACAAAGGCGCGTATGGGAAGTTAGGGTTATTTTGGAAAAATGCACAGATGTATACGAGGGTTAGCTTCATGAAAAGCGCGTATATACGCAGGTCTGATTAAATAAAAATGCATATGGTATCTGATCTAATGGTTGATCAAGGTTGAATGTGTTTCTACATATCTATTCTGAAGTCTGGGTAATCTCTGATATTCTAGTTACAGTGGTTTTACTGTTCTATTGGAAGCAATGGTCAAAGTATGTTTGTTGATAAATGAAGGGTTGTGTTGAAGCTGTTTGATCCATTTTGAAAATTGATGAAACGTGGTATGTAGTGGTGCTGAAGGTTGAAGCCTTCAGTCAGGGGGTTGTAGCTCCCTTCCAGGTGAGGATGGTAAACGAGAGCAGGGGGTTGTAGCTCCCTTCTAGGAGAGGTTGGTAAACGAGAGCAGGGGGTTGTAGCTCCCTTCCAGGAGAGGCTGGTAAACGATAGAAGGTTGTAGCCTTCTGCAGGTGGGTGCCTGCGTGTTGGTATGAGTCTGCGCCAGTACATGGTTGTATGATGTTTTCTCTATAATAAAATATTGAAGGCTGAGACAACGGCAGCGGTGGTTTTCTCCCGACTTGGGTTTCCACCTAAAATCTTAGTGTTCATGTGTGTTGCTTATGTGTGATGGTTTATTCTGTTATTACTGCACATTCTTACTGTTAAATAAACATCAGATGAATGAATGTTGCAAAGATCTAAGTTAAGAAATATCTGCATAATAAGATCTCTGTGCATATGCATGTTTTATTAAGGATAGCCGCGTGTATACGCGAGTTGACTTTAGGAAAGTCGCGTATGAGTTTTGAAGTAAGGAAAAGTAAAAATATTTGAGTTTTCGCTAAATACTGGTTCACCCCCCCCCCCCTCTCAGTATTTTTCCCAACAATTGGTATCAAAGCAGGTCCTTCTGAAAAATCTTAGCCGCTAGAAGGAAGATCAAGCAAGATGAGAAATCAAGATGGAACAACATCAATCAAGCCTCCACTCTTTAATGGCAGCAATTTAATCTTCTGGAAAATAAGGATGAGATCCTATCTTCAGTCTATGGGAGCAGATGTATGGGCCATTGTTGAAAAAGGATATCAATATCCTGCTGCAATACCAACAGATCCGACTGAAAAGAAGAATTATGAAATAAATGCAAAGGCAGTCAATGCTCTAACAGGAAGTCTAACTGAATCTGAATTTGTCAAAGTTATGCAGCTGAATACAACAAAGGAGATATGGGACGAAATCATTCTAAGTTATGAAGGTGACGCAAAGGTAAAAGGTGCAAAACTTCAAACTCTCAGAATTGAATATGAAAACTTAAGGATGCATAGTGATGAGAATATTGCCAGTTTTTTTTACGTCTTGATGATGTTGTAAATCACATGAGAAATCTGGGAGAAACAATATCCGAATCTACTTTGGTTGAGAAAATTTTAAGATCTCTAACAATAAAATTTGAGTCAAAAGTTTCTGCTCTTGAAGAAAAACAGGATCTTCAAAATCTTACTGTGGTACAACTTCATGGCATACTAACTGCATATGAAATGAGAAGAGGAGGACCATTTGAAGTCAAAGAGGATATCTTTAGAGCTTCTACAAAAGGGAAAGAAGTACAAGAAGCAGAAGGATCAGGATATATCTCAGAAGAAGATGAGGTAAATTTTGTAAAGAAACTCCAACTTGGCACAGGACAGTTCAGTGGTAAGCTTCCTTTCAAATTTTTTGAATGTGGAAGAGTTGGTCATTATGCTGCTAAGTGCCCTCATAAAGAAACACCTGCAAAAGGGAAGGAAGTAGCCAGAAAGAATAAGAATCGGTTTAACACTAGAAAAAGTTACTATACTCATGAAGGCAGTGATGGGTTATCTGACAGTGAGGAAGAATGTGAACAGGATCTTAGACTTCTCATGGCATTTGAATCTAAAGAAGAAAATGATACTTTTTGGGATGCTCTAGAGGACAATGACTTTCTTGAAGAAAACAATCAACTCAAAATACGCTTAGAAGAATGTAAAATTCTCTTAGAAGAAAAGAAAATAACCATAGAGACTATGGAAAAGTAGTTTGAAGAAGCAAAGAAACACATTGAGAAATTAGAATGCGAAGTGGTAAGTCTAAGAAAAGACTCTGAGAAAGTTGAGACTCTAAATCTTAGATTTGCTAAAGGATCTGAAACCTTAGATGAAATTATCAAGGTACAACATTCTCCTCTTATAAGGATAGGTCTTGGATATACTGGTGAATCTTCTCAGGCTTCAGCACCAAATTATCTAAAAGCAGCTACAACTGGTTTACAAAATTCTGCCACTCAGCAAGGGAATAAAGAATCATTGCAGGTAAAGCATGATCATCTCAATTCAAAGAACACTAACAGGAATGTCTTTCAAAGAAACACCAGTCAACAAGTAAATACAAGTAGAAGATTTCATGATCGCAGAAATTTCTTTTTCAATGGACAATGTTTCTCATGTCACAACTTTGGTCATAAAGCTGTTCAATGTGTTGCATATAAAACCATCATGACTAGAGAAGCAAGAAAGAAAAAGGTTGATATTGACACAAAGAAGAATACCTATAACAAATTTTATCCTCTTCTAAGAGAAGTTGAATGTGCTTATTGCAATAACTTTGGGCATGAAGAATCTGAGTGCAGGTGAAAAGTTCAGCCAAAAGAGAATTTTCCTTCAAGTTCCAAAGTATGGAAAAAGAATGAATTACAGGTTGAAAATTGTGGCATAGCATTATTTGCAGAAGGAGAAGAAAATCAATGGTACATTGATAGTGGATGCTCAAGACACATGACAAGTGACAAAAACAAACTTGTTGCATACAGTGCTCTAGAAAAGGAAAAGAAAGTTACATTTGGAAATGATACTCCTGCTATAATTAAAGGAAAAGGGTCTGTGTTTCTAAAAGAAAAGGTGAAGGCTAATGATGTCATGTATGTGGATGGATTAAGGCATAACTTGTTAAGTGTAAGTCAAATGTGTGATCAAGGAACTGAAGTTGTATTTAGTTCAAAAGAATGTGTGGTTCGTGATCTTGATACAGGTAAAAAAATTATAAAAGGAAAAAGGACTCCAAGCAACTTGTATGTATTGAAGAATTGCAAAGAAAAATGTTACTTGAGTAAATCTTCAGAAAACTAGCTATGGCATAGAAGGCTGGGGCATCTAAGCTTCTCTCAAATCAACAAGTCAAGTAGACTTAATGTTGTTCGTGGTCTTCCCAATATTACTCTACCTGAAAGTATCATATGCAAATCTTGCCAATTCGGTAAGCAAAACAGAGTGAAGTTTAATGCCAAGGAAGGATCATCAAGTAGGCCTCTTGAACTCATTCATACTGACATATGTGGACCTGTGAAGAAAAATTCACCTCGTGGTGAACAATACTATATCCTATTTATTGATGATTTCTCTAGAATGTGTTGGATTGGGTTGCTTAAACACAAAGATGAAGCATTTGAGAAATTTAAATCTTTCAAAGCACGAGTTGAGAATGAATTAGATCTGAAAATCAAGTGTCTTAGATCTGATCGAGGAGGAGAATATACATCAAATGAATTCCTTGATTTTTGTGAACAACATGGCATAAAAGGACAGTTTTCTGTAGCAGGAACTCCGCAACAAAATGGTGTAGCAGGAAGAATGAATAGAACAATTCAACAAATGGCTAGGGCTATGCTTGATGATTCCGGAACACCTGACACATTTTGGGGAGAAGCAGCACATACAGCAGTGAATATTCTTAACAAGGCACATGTTCGACTAAATAGTGATAAAACTCCATATGAACTCTGGTATGGTAATCCTCCCACTGTGAAGCACTTCATAGTTTTTGGAAGCAGATGCTTTATCAAAAATAATGATGAAAAACTTGGCAAATTTGAACCTAGAGAAGATGAAGGAATACTTCTTGGTTACTCCTCTAGGAGTAGGGCATATAAATGTTACAATAAAAGACTTAGGAAGATTGTTGAATGTATTGATGTTGTTATTGATGAGTCTCCTATAGTCCCAAAAGAAGATGAGTCTCCTATAGTCCCAAAAGAAGAAAAACAAACAACAAATGAAGATGATGGTGACATATGTCCTTCTACATCAAACAACAATGATACAGAAAGTGAACTCAATGAAGAACCTGAAGATAATTTATCTGAAAAAGCTCCATCCAGATATTTTCAAAAGAATCATCCAGAATCTCAAATTTTGGGAGATAAGGAAGCAGGTGTACAAACAAGAAGGACTCTTGTGGGATCTTCTAGCTATCTGGAATTTCTATCCACTATTGAGCCACACAATGTCAATCAAGCAAGAAAAGATGAATGTTGGATTCAAGCCATGAATGAAGAGCTTGATCAAATTGAAAAGAATCACACTTGGGAATTAGTACCAAGACCTCATGACAAAAATGTCATTGGTACTAAATGGATATTCAAAAATAAGTTAAATGAGAATGGGGATGTCATAAGAAATAAAGCTAGACTTGTTTGAAAGGGGTATACTCAACAAGAAGGTATAGACTTTGAAGAACTTTTGCTCCAGTTGCTAGACTTGAAGCCATAAGAATGTTTCTTGCTTTTTCAAGCTTTCAACAAATCAAAGTGTATCAAATGGATGTTAAATCTGCTTTCCTCAATGGTGACCTAGAAGAAGAGGTTTATATAGAACAACCAGAAGGATTCATTTTGGGAAATGATGAAAAACTTGTTTGTAAACTTAAAAGGGCTCTATATGGTCTCAAAAAAGCTCCAAGGGCATGGTATTATCGTCTTGACAAATATCTTCATCAACAAGGATTTTCAAAGGGGTCTGCTGATAGCAACTTTTACACAAAAAATGAAAATGATAAACTTTTGATTGTGGTTGTATATGTTGATGATATCATCTTTGGAAGTAATGAAGAGTCTATGAGTCAGAAATTTGCTTCTGTTATGCAGCAAGAATTTGAAATGTCTTTACTTGGGGAACTAACATTATTTCTTGGCTTGCAAGTGCATCAAGCAACAGATGGCATATTCTTATCACAAGAAAAATATCTTAAACAAATTCTGAAGAAGTATGGCATGGAAGAGTGCAAACCTGTAAGTACACCAATGATAACCGGATGTAATCTCAGCTCTCATGATGATTCTCCCACGGTGAATCAACCAGAATACAGATCTATGATAGGAAGTCTACTTTATCTCACTGGGACTAGACCAGACATTATGCATGCAGTTGGGATTGTTGGACGATTCCAAGCTAATCCAAAAGAGTTTCACCTTCAGGCTGTCAAAATAATATTCAAATATCTACAAGGAACTCAAGACTTTGGACTATGGTATCCAAAGAATGCTGATCTTACTCTTCATGCTTACACTGATGCAGATTAGGCTGGAAATTTTGATGATCGGAAAAGTACTAGTGGTGGTGCATTCTATATGGGGCCCCGGTTAGTATCTTGGTTCAGCAAGAAGCAGAACTCTATTGCCTTATCTACAACAGAAGCAGACTATGTAGCTGCTGCATCATGTTGCACTCAACTTCTTTGGATGATGCAAACTTTACAAGACTTTCAAATCAAATGTTCACCTCCTATCTCCATTATGTGTGATAATACAAGCGCCATCAGTATCTCAAAGAATCCTGTTATGCATTCCAAGACCAAGCACATTCCCATCAAGTATCACTTCTTACGAGAACAAGTGCTTGAACAAAAGGTGAAATTGGAGTATGTTCCCTCCAAAGAACAAGTTGCTGATATATTTACCAAACCTCTGCCCAGGGAAGCGTTTGAATATCTCAGACAGAAGCTGGGAGTAGTCTCTGCTATGCAGAAAATCAAAGCTGCTTAATTTCAAAAGATTAAATTGAATACGCGGGTTTCATAAAAGACAGTCGCGTATATACATGAGTTCATACAAAGGAAACCGCGTATGGGTGGTTGCCGACAATTTTTCGGGGTCAGCATTTCTTCATCACAAGCTGTGGTGCTGTTTGGTTTCTCTGATGCTAGTTGGTGCCTCTGGTGGTGTTTCAGCTCTTATATTTCTGTTTCATTCTCTGTTATTGGGTGAAGATGCCTTGATGTTCTTGTTGTTGAAAGTGTTCAGGATGCACAAGCTAAGGGGGAGATGAAGGAGTAAATTGTTCAGGGGGAGCATTAGCCTTACTGAGTATAATGCATTGTTGGCATTATGATGATTCTGAAATATGAGCTCTTCTTTGAGGTCCTTTTGGTATTTGTTACAAAAGGTCATATTTGTAATTGGTTGAAAAGGTCATGTTGAGACCCATGATGTAAATTTGTAATATTCAATCAGGTAAGGACTTGTTCAAATTTGTAAACCCTCTTGGTTGGGTAGTTGAGTCAAAATTATGTAAACCCACTTGGTTGGGTATTTGAGTCTCATATGTAAATCCACTTGGTTGGATCTTTGATGTAAGTATGAGTCCTTGGTGATAGGAAGGTCATAGAGTCATGTACTTCATTGAAAAATATGTTTGAAGATTCAGCATGAACTCAGGGGGAGCATGGTAACTTCAGTGCACATCATATCTACAACGCTCTTCTATCTACATGAGGAGAAAACAACCTTGTGTTGGTTTTGATCCGCCCTTTTCCCTTGATGTCAAAGGGGGAGAGAGTGACATGGTGTTTGAATAGGGGGAGAATATCATTATGATTAATGTATCTATCTGTTGATCGTGATCAAACACCATCGTGGTTGCCATCAAGTCCAAAGGGGGAGATTGTTGGCAATATGATGCAGAGTGTTGTCCTTGATGGAAACCCACTTGATGGAGATGATGGCAACCTACTTAATGAAGTTGTTCTTTATGTTTTATGAGTTTAATTAATGATTTAAATCTGATGTTCTACAAGTAGCTCAGAAGTACCAGAGAAAGAAATATCAGTAAGGGCCAAAACAATGATGAAAAGTGTGTGTGATAAAGCATACACGGGTTTGTTTAGGAGAAGTAGCGTATGCACGCGGAAAAGTACGTGCTAAGTCATGTATGCCTAATTGCGCTCCAATTTTGTAAAACCAGGGGTTCTTACCATGGTATTGACCCATTGTATTGAGTGCTGGATTATCTATTTGATCCCGTCCAAGAATACCTTTGGAATTTGTATGGTTTTGGCTCATGGTATTGTCAAAGGCTAGATCTATTTAAGGAGAATAAATTCATTGTGCAAGGTGTGCAAGTGTCTGGGCTTTAATGAATACCTCACTCTGAAGTTTATCTGTATGGTTGAACTCTGTTCTTAATCAATAGATCTGAATCTGTGATGCACCTATGAATATGATGAAGGGTCAAAATCTCTAGATCTGGAATTGATGAATCTCTAAGATGATCTGAAAAGAAGTATTGAAGACCTGGCGCAAATCTGTTGAAGAAATTGAAGAAATATAGGTAAGTTCATAGATCTGAACTGTTCTGCAAAAATTATCTTTTATAGATCTATACGCAGGTTCTTTTCATAAAAAGCGCGTGTATACGCGGATCTGTTTAAACAAAGGCGTGTATGGGAAGTTAGGGTTATTTTGGAAAAATGCACAGATGTATACATGGGTTAGCTTCATGAAAAGCACGTATATACGTGGGTCTGATTAAATAAAAGCGCGTATGGTATCTGATCTAATGGTTGATCAAGGTTGAATGTGTTTCTGCATATCTATTCTGAAGTCTGGGTAATCTCTGATATTCTGGTTACAATGGTTTCAACGTTCTTTGGAAGCAATGGTCAAAGTATGTTTGTTGATAAATGAAGGAAGCTGTGTTGAAGCTGCTGACCATTGAAATTGATGAAACGCCATCGCATAGCAGGCCAAGGTTGAAGCTTCTAGTCAGGGGGTTGTAGCTCCCTTCATGTGAGGCCGGTAAACGAGAGTTAGGTTGTAGCTCTTCCAGAGAGGCAATGGTAAAGGAGAGCAAATAGCCTCCTTTCCTGGAGAGTCTGCAACGAGAGAAGGTTGCATCAGCAGTGGGTGCCTGGCATGAGTCTCACACAAAGACATGGTTGTATGATGTTTTCTCTATAATAAAATATTGAAGGTCAGACAACGTGTGGTTTTCTCCTCTCGACTTTGGTTTCCACCTAAAATCTTGCGCTATGTGTGTTTCTTATGTGTGATGGTTTACTTTATTATTAATGCTATTGTTTGTCATTAAATAAACATCAGATGAATGAATGTTGCAAAGATCTAAGTTAAGAAATATCTACATAATAAGATCTTTGTGCATACGCATGTTTTATTAAGGATAGCCGCGTGTATACACGATTTGACTTCAAGAAAGTCGCGTATGAGTTTTGAAGTAAGGAAAAGTAAAAATATTTGAGTTTGCCCTAAATACTGATTCACCCCCCCCCCCCCCCCTCTCAGTATTTTTCCCAACAAGCCTCAGTTACAAGATTGGTTTGAAATAGTTACATGAGATTGTCTGATCAAGCAGCCTATCAGGTCCAATTTTGTGATAACAGCTGCCAAGTCAAAATCTTGGTTTGTG
Source organism: Pinus albicaulis (assembly GCA_034641835.2). Taxonomy (NCBI): domain Eukaryota; kingdom Viridiplantae; phylum Streptophyta; class Pinopsida; order Pinales; family Pinaceae; genus Pinus; species Pinus albicaulis. The sequence continues at coordinate 78,311 of JAXQQM020073439.1, read as the reverse complement.
GTTACCTCTGTTGGGATTCTTTCTTCAGCCTTGGGAATCTGGCAGAGTGTTAACAACTACAACTTGGAAATTTTTTTATTCACAAGTATTTCTGAAAAGGATAATTTTCACCACTCTTGTCCTCTAATGTAACATTGAGATGGATACAATTTGAAAGCTCATTATTTATCATTTTAGATTAAATAAGTAGATGATGTTGAACATATGCGAATTTTAAGAAATACATGGGATAATTTGAAGATTCATGAGGTAAATTTACAGTGAATATTCTTCCATGTATGCAATTTATAGGTTCATCTTCATCTATTGTTAGTTTCTCTTTTTCATAGTTTATTTATTATTTTTGTTTTTTTTCTTTTGTATGTCTTCATTCGCTTGATTTTCGAGACTTGAGATAAGCAAGCAGGAAACCCTTTCTAATCTACAACATGTTCGAGGAAGTATTTTTTGTTTCATCAGAATTTGAGGATTCTTTAATTTTGCTTCTACTCATTACAACCATGATAGGCCTTTAATACAATATCATAAGATTCATATTGGATCATTATAATATCGCAACTCTCCTCATAATAAAGTTAGGATAAAATCATTCTCCAATCAAATATTTCCGATAGTCAATATGACTATTAAAGGGGTTTTTGTTAAAGGATAATTTGAGCTAAGCCCTTCTTCGCAAATATAATAATAAATGGTTGACCCCACAGGATTTCCACATAGAATTATCCAAGATTCTAAATATTGGATTTTCAATGTGAACCTCATTTTGCCGATCTCCAATATCCTGATCCTCCAATCTCCGATAATATTCGCGCTGTCCATACAGAAATTTCATGTCGGGACCTCCGATCGATTGTTACTCTTTCACACCCCTCAATATTTAATCTCCAAGAAAGGACCTCTTATATCCCTTCCCTCTTATATTTTTTATTCGTTACGTTTAAAAGCCTATCTTAAGGTGAGAATATCGCATGTTTCAATGATACAACTATAAGATTTCTCCGATATTTTTCTTCTAATACACTCATGTGTACAGACCCATGGGAATTCATGTTTTTTCACTTAGCAGTATGATTCAATAATCATATTCTTCCTCTCATCGATGTAGCTAAAATGAAATGTGTATTCTCTTTATTTCTCATATTTTTCCACAAACAAAGGAAAATTTACAAAATGATTGCAGAGAATGATTTTATCCATGATTTTGTCTATGTTGTTCCAAATCTTAAAATTTCCAAGTTGAGATAAACCATGCATCACACTCATTCATATTATTTCCCCTTTAGTCATATTACTTTCTTCCAAAGGGACTCGTAGCCTCTGATTAATGAATTTTGGAATCCCAATCCTCTACTTTTCATTTTCCGAGATTTTTCCTCAGAATTTCAGTTTTTGCTTGCTTATTGGATTCTTGGGTTTATATGATATCAGAATCATTTAAAAAACGAATTCTGAAATTTTCCCCTCCAAGATTCACATTTCCTTTTCCTTCACTATCATGTCCATTATATTTAATAGAATAAATGGTCTCTATTTCACCATCTTCACTGAAATTTTTTGGTCTTAGAGTTTTGTAAGTTGATTTTGGCTTCATAAAAGGTTTTCGAGATATTTTACATCTGATTGATTCTCATATTTATTAAATCTCAAACTCCTCTTCTTGGAATTTTAATTTACAGGTAAATGTAAGTGCTCTTGCAATTATTTTTTACAAACCTTCAAATTATCTCATTATCGGAGTGAAAGTCATTAGAATTACTTTATAAGCTCTTACGAAATGTTTACCTCTTATGCGTGAATGTTTGATGTAATAGAAAGGAAATGTTCCCACATTATACATTTAACAAGCATTCATTATCGAGAATGATCAATACTTTAACTTTTGTTTGTAAAAGTTACCAAAAAAAAATCCAAGATCTTGTTTCCCTAAAAAATTCTAAATAACCAGGACTTCTTGTATGTAATATCCCAAAATGGGAATAGCAACAATCTATCTCATAAAATGAAAGAAGTAGAAATTATTTAACACATGAACTCATGAGACCAATATAAAGCCACATTATTGATCATATATGCAATAAATAAGTACAAAACAAAGAGGCACTGAGCATAGAATGTGATCACACAAGCCTCTAATACATAAACACTCTCAAAGTGAGATGTTACTGCAGTACCAAAAATGCCGGAGAGTTGCTACTACGCAGTTATATTATGCATGAATATACATGGCGATGATACAATGATGTAAAGATACTTATATAGGCCTCAATAGAATCTAAACATACAGATCCGGGCACTAGACCAGCTTTCCAAGACAACCCAACGGGGTTTCCGAAAAATGCACCTAATGTGCCAATGCGAGCTGCAGCTCCAAGGCTAAAGATATGATGTGAAAATAGAAATGAAAGGATATGGCTGAATTTGATATAGAGATCTATAACCCTCCTCCAATATATCCTCCAGATGAAAGAGTGGCTCCTCCACTGAAGAAATATCCTCCCAAAACAATCATTGCAACTACCCCTGCAACCCCTCCCTAGAATAACGCAGTTCAAGACTGAAACTGCGTAGTAGGGGATAAATCCTCCTTGGCCTGATGCAAAATGTGTCAATAAATCCTAAGGGTATTCTTGACTGGCCTCCCAATGGATGGAAACCTCATACCACTGAAAAACTAGCTCAGAAAACACCCGATCTAACTCTCCACTGCTGCACCCTGCAACACAGCACAATACCCTGCAGAAACTGTGCTGATGAAGAAAGATGTAGCTTGGCCTGGAAACCTGAAAGTGGAAATGAATTCAAAACTCTCCCAATATCCCTCTCAAGGGAATAGGTCGGATTCCCGCTCGAGAACACCTGGTGCTAAACAACACAACAATCATGCTAAACAGTAAAGGAATGCTAGTCTAAACAGACCATACACAAAATAATAATCAAAAGCATAATCCCCTATGGCTGCCATCCTCTTCCTTATATAGATGATTATCTATCTTTCCCTTGGCCCCACTCAATTATGTCATCTTCCCCACGAAATCAACCTCCCTCAAAAACTGTGTTATTCCTCATTTACTCTCCACTTCTCCATAACAACGTTGTTGACTTGGTCAAAGTTGACTGAATCAACATGTCCCAATCCCTGTTCATAGTTGGAGATGCTTTATTTAGCTGCTGAGATGGCCCCCTTTGACACTTAAAGTGTTTTTATTGATTCTTAGGAGACTCATGGGCCTTCCTACCCATTTATTCACCTACTTAATGATAAAACAAACTATAATATTCCATTTAGTTGTAGGCTAATTTTTTTGAATATTACAGTCCTCCCATCCAAAATGTTGCTTGACCTCAAGAAAATGTATAGGGAGAGAAAATTTCCTCCCTTTCTCCTCTTGTGGCCTCCTCATCAATAGTCCCCACCACTGCTCAAAATGATCTGCCATAAATCTGCCTTCCAATGCCTGCTCCCAAGTATGCAAACCCAAATGGCCCACATCATGAAAAAATGGAAGGTGTAGGTGGAAACCTTCTTGTTTTCCCATGGCCTCCTAAAGTTAGGAGTGATGATAAACATGGGGAATACCATTCCCAATGAGTGACTCCCACACCCATGCTATCATCCAAATGAAATGAGCCATTCTAGGTAGCTGATCAAAATGATCATCAACCCCTAGTTCATACGATGTGTTGGGGCTGCATGGAGAGATTGAATCCTCCCACCCAAGTGGTTTCTCTCTCCATTTATGGTAAGTATGGGGCTTTTTTTGGCCTTGGGCTGAAATTTCATGGCTTCCAAGAATGGCCCAAGCTACTCCTCCAAACAAATAAGCCATGAAGTGCCCCCTCCAAAAACTCATATTCTCCAAATGGCTCCTCCCATATGAAGAAAAGAAAAGTGATGTGGAAATCATGGTTTTCCCATTGTTTCTCCTGAAACATACAAAAAGTAATATAGGGAGAATCACACTCCCAATGGGCACCTCCAACTCATATCCCACTCTCCAGACAAATCTTCCCCTGAATATAAAAATACCAGCAAGACATGGAATCAAAAACTAGTGAAAACAAGTTGTCATATGACAACCAAAAAGTGGATCAAAGTCCCACAAATGGAACTAGCACAGGGCATCTCTTTCCTGCCTCAAAATAAATAATAACAAGTGCTTTCCCAGTCACTTGTTTTCTGCCATAGTCATCCCATAAGATGGAATCATGAATCTACAATGTGGTGTCAATGGTGCACACCAAGAGTCATGTGGCTTCCCCACAAACCACCAAAAGGATAGCCAATATAAATGCTACCCTTAGCCTCAAGTACATCATAATGTAGTGTATAAGAATGAAATACCCTCCTTAATATAAAATACTACGCATATAAAGTAAAGAAGTTAAGATCATGAAGACAAATTTTACCTTCTTTACCATGTACTTTGGTCCTTGAGCTAAAATGGCTTAACTGAAAGTTCTCCCTCACTCTCAATGAGTAGGGAAGTAGCTGTACCAGACCCTCCATCAACATCTGGGCTATGCATCTCTCCATATGCTGAAATATATCATGTTTAATTCCCTCCCAAGTGAACTCGTCTATTTAAGAAACGTATGCATCAAAGTGCATAGAAAAGAAGTTCTCATGTGTTGCATGTAGCAGCTTCTCCTTGAGAATAGAAGCTCTAGTCAAGAAGATTCTTCCATCAGAATAGATGACCATATCATCCACCATATATTTGTCTTCTCCATCTGGGTCATTAAGAATCATGCATGCACCAAGATCCTTGGAGTAATCTACCAAGAGTTGAGACCTCCAATATGGATCAATCCTCCCAAGAGACAACATTGGTAATCTGGAATGTGAAGCTCTCCTTATGTTGCTATCTACTCCTTTGACATCCCTCATGCAAAATTCATCCTCAAAATTTCTTCCATGCCCATCATGCAGCTACTCATGCTCAAATAAGAGTGGTGACCTTTGTAGGTGAGTCTCCCATGAGAAACTATTCTCCAAAAAAAATCTCCTAATCTGGACCAATGTAAGCATGAGTGGCCTCCATCTACTCCAAATTATGGAGGATTCCTTCCCCAAAGTAGGTACCCTATGTTTCTCCAAATATATGGAGCAGATCCTTTGCACCATGAAGTTTCCATCCCCCAACATTGCGGCAAATCTTGTCGGCACAGTATAGGTAGTGAGAGTGAGTGATGCTGAAAATGGGAGAATGTCTCCCTCCTCCTGGAGTCTATCCCAAACTCTCCGCGCTGTAATAGATCCCTCTAAAGTATACACCCTCCTAGAATCTAAGAGGGTTGTGTCCCCATATGGAGCATCCCTCATAATCTCCAGATCTAGTGGTCTCCCCAGTGGAATGCCTCCATGCAGTGAGACATCAATATCAAGAGTAGACTGTACATATGAAGGAACAACTCTACTCCAGCCCTTACTACACAATTCAATCTGCCTCTTCTATGCATTACCCTTCTGAAATAGATAGGGGTGCGTGCTTCTCATTATGTGATGTTGACCTTCCTCCCTATCTTCTCTTCCCATCTGCAATGCTTCACAACCATGTTGTCCATTGATTGTGCCTTGATATCCATATATGAGATCCCAGGGAATTCCTTGCAGTGATGCAGGAAATCCTCTTATTGGAGCATGTGCTCCTCCTTCCTCTACATGGCGTACTAGATATTCTCTATATTTTACAGTGTTGTTACCTCTTCTCTTCTCATCCTCTTCACCAATACTTGAGAATGCCTCATCATTAATGAGAGATCCTTGATCTTGGTATCCCTTTTAAGGAGGAACCTCCATGTCTTCATCCAAATAAGAGGGTTCTTCAAGGAGTGGGGATCTTTCCCTTGGCAAGGCATCATGCATGTTTTTATCCACTTCAGAAATATGGAGTGGAGTGGGTAGAGTAGAGCTCTCCAACTCATGCAATGGTTTTGAGTTTTTGGGTTCAAAAATGATGTTTTACAATGTTCATTGTCAAATATTCTCACTAATTTCTTAGTGAGCCCAACATAGGTGTTTACATTTGCATGATTAAAATAATTATAACTACAAAACCACCAATCATGGGCCATACCTTTGAGGTGCAGTGATGCTAATCTGATGGCCTCCTTTTTTGAAACTTGGTGTAGCTGAAAATAAGAATCTAGCTCCTTCACCCAAGCTTTGGTTGTGCACTTTGCTGATCCATCAAAGTTAGATAGAAGGATTCTACCTTTCTTTCCTCTATTATGATTATTGGATCTTTTGTCTTCTTTTAGTTTGCAAAACCCTTGGAATTCCAAGTTCTCTTTGAATCTCCATGATTGGGACTCATGCTCCCAAAGATAGTCACTCAAGGTCTCCTCCTTTGGTGCATCTTCCTCCTCCATCCTTCTTGCAGTGAATGTGGGAAATATATTGCGCTATGAATCATGGCGTGTGGCTGCATTCTCACACTCACCATGAAAAAATCTATTTCTTTTTCCAAATTCAAGCTCTCTTGGAGATTCTTCATGCATCTCCTTTCTCTTTTCTTTGATATTCCCTTAATGCTCTTCATAGTTTGAAAAAGAAGCTGTGAGAGATCCTCTTCCTCTCTTCCTCCAAATAAGGAAGCCATGTTTTTTATTTTTCTGTACATATCCATTTCCTGTGAGAGAAGCTACTCCTTATGGTGACACATTGGTTGAATGCACTGGCTGAGCCAAGATTATGCTCTGATACCACTGTAATATCCGAAAATGGGAATAACAACAATATAGCTCATAAAATGAAAGAAGCAGCAAGTATATAACACATGAACTCATGATACCAATACAAAGCCACTTTATTGATCATATATGCAATAAATAAGTACAAAACAAAGAGGCGTTGAGCATAGAATGTGATCACACAAGCCTCCAATACATAAACACTCTCAAAGTGAGATGTTGCTGTAATACCAAAAATGTCGGAGAGTTGCTACTTCGCAGTTATATTATGCATGAATATACATGGAGATGATACAATGATGTAAATATACTGATATAGGCCTTAATAGAATCTAAACATACAGATCCAGGCACTAAACCAGCTCTCCAAGACAACCCAAGGGGGTTTCCGGAAAATGCACCCAATGTGCCAATGTGAGCTGCAGATCCAAGGATGAAGATATGCTGCAACAATAGAAATGAAAGGATATGGTTGAAGCTGATATAGGGATCTATAACCCTCCTCCAATATATCCTCCAGATGACAGAGTGGCTCCTCCACTGAATAAATCTCCTCCCAAAACAATCACTGCAACTACCCCTGCAACCCCTCCCTAGAATAACGCAGTTCAAGACTGAAACTGCGTAGTAGGGGATAAATCCACCTTGGCCTGATTCCAAATGTGTCAATAAAGCCCAAGGGGCTTCTTCACTAGCCTCCCAATGTATGGAAACCTCCTACCACTGAAAAACCACCTCAGAAAACACCCGATCTAACTCTCCACTGCTGCACCCTACAACACATCACAATACCCTACAGAAACTACGCTGATGAAGAAAGTTGTAGCTTGGCCTGGAAACCTGAAAGTATAAATGAATGCAAAACTCTCCTAAGAGGCCTCTCAAGGGAAGAGGTGGGATTCCCGCTCGGGAACACCCAGTGCTAAACAACATAGCAATCCTGCTAAACAGTAAAGGAATGCTAGTCTAAACAGACCATACACAAAATAATAATCAAAAGCATAATCCCCTATGGCTTCCATCCTCTTCCTTACATAGATGATGATCTATCTTGTCCTTAGCCCCACTCAATTAGGTCATCTTCCCCACGAAATCAACCTCCCTCCAAAACTGTGTTATTCCTCATTTACTCTCCACTCCTCCATAACAGCGTTGTTGACTTGGTCAAAGTTGACTGAATCAACATGTCCCAATCCCTATTCATAGTTGGAGATGCTTTATTTAGCTACTGAAATGACCCCTTTCACACTTAAAGTGTTTTTATTGATTCTTAGGAGACTCATGGGCCTTCCTACCCATTTATTCACCTACTTAATAATAAAAAAAACTAAAATATTCCATTTAGCTGTAGGCTAAATTTTTGGAATATTACATTGTATCAGAGGTGAAATTTAATTAAATTTTCGAAATTTTTTTTTTGTCAGAAACATTATGAAGCAAGGATTTTGTTTATCGGAGTTTATCTCATTTAGAATTTTTGGAAGACTTGAGCTCTTACCTTTCACTTTGATTCTCTCGAAAACTTGTAACTTCAGAATATAGGGTTAAGAATCTTTGTAATTCTCTCATCAATTCATTCTAATCCTTCACTATGTTCACATGAAATATTGTTTGATTATTTTTTTTTTATATATGCCACTTTCATGTTATCATGGTGGTATAGAGATTGGATGTATTTTAATTATAATTTCATCAAATCCAATCATTGATTCATCAAGATGAATTTGTGGCTATAGGGATATACATTCTTCATGGTGTATACACAAGAGACTTTTTTTACTCTTCTCGAAAATCTACTTCGCTAATCAGAAATTTCATCACCTGTGATTCATTTACGTTTTTTCCTTTGACTCATCATTGGATGCACATTTTATTATCTTAATCATCTTTTAGTGAGAATCTTCATTTTCTTTTCAAGGTGTTGGGGTTCCTGTGTTTTGGCTAGTTAGGCAAAACCAAAAGACAAGACAACATCAAAACCGCTTTGGGATCTCAGGATCTAGCCCTCCTGGATCCAGAGAGAGATCTCTCTATAAAGGTAAAGAATGATGTATCTTTAAAGCTCAGTTTAAGGTCTTAGGCTAGTTATAGAGCACAAGGGTTTGTTTTGTTTGTTTGGTTGGACAAATATGTTTCATGTGGTACAGATAAAGCATGGGAATATAAAATCCATTGGGAAATGGAGTCATATGAAAGTCCCACAAGTTCTGACTAAGAAGGAAGGGAAACCAAAGGGAAAATCTAACTTGGTCAAGGATCTGTTGAATAATATAGGTGAAATGGGACGAACATTAAGGACTAAGAGTGAAAAACAAGCTAAACTCTTTCACAATGGCTTAAAATATTCAGGGAACGCCCTATTTCCTCCAGTAAGCTCACTGCTTTGGACTTAATCAATATAAAAAATCAAAGGAAAGAGAAATGCAGACTAAACCTTCTTTAATAAATTATAGGATTTGGGGAATGACCTATTTCCTCCTACAAGTTTACTGCTGAAGGCTAAATCAACAAAGACATACAATTGCATTCAAAGAAGAGGGAACACCTTAGACATCTAGGACTGCAATTATAGGGACCTTTAACACAATAATTACCATAAGAAATAGAGGGTATGATTGAAACAGACCTCACTGTCAAACTGCAAGCATTAATAATCAAAGGGAGATTTCAGATACAACATTCAGTGGAATAGAAAGAGGGAATGCCTAAACAGTGTTTAGCACAACTGAATTAACCATTTCTGAAATAAAAGAAACTGAATATAAATGAGATTTATTAGACTACCCTGTCATGACAGAAAACATATAAACAGTGAAGGATAAACATGTCAGAGGTGCTTCTAAGATACATTTCTCTGCCTAAACTTTTCATCCTACTGTAAGCAAAGCATGATGGAACAAAGTGGAAAACAGGAAATAACGTTAAAAATAGGAAATACTTCACCAAAATTAGGCTCAAGGATCAAATGGTTCAACATCCTTCATCAACAGAAAAACATAAAGACTTCCACACTCTTTCAGAACACCAATTCTTCTTCAAAGCAGCAATATGTATTACTCTAGAAATCACAAAATGCCAACCTTTTACAATGAGACTTCAAAGAGTCTTTATAGGAAAAATGAGGAAAAGTAGGTGAGGAAAGTTTTAAATGATCATTCAGAGATAGGAGAGAGCATTCGAATGCTCCATGCCGTGTCATAAAAATAACATTAAATTTAGACAGGATCAATAACTTTGTAGCTTGTTGAGACCATTTTGATATGATAGAAATCACCCACAGGGTGTCCTTGAGAGGAAAAACCATCTGGAGTGGTACTGTTATCTTCTTGGTGTGAGTTAAGTGAAGAATTGGCTATGAGGATTCCCATACTTCGAAATAATTGTTTCTGACAGTTTGTAGTAGCTCCCTGTTGTAATAATTGCTTGGCAGGCTTGTGTGCATGGGATGGGCTACGTCTGTGTCAGTCAACATTCTGCACTAATAACTGCCCTGACTCTTTGTACTTTAACCTGTTTAACTCTGTTTATGTTTTAACTTTTCTTGATTACTCGATCTTCTTTTGTACTGATACCCTTTGACGTTGTTTTGTGGCCCAAATATTTCCATCTGAGCTTTTGTGTCACCTTTGTGACTGTAAAACATTAATTCCTTCATCGGCCATGAAAAAAAACCTACAAACACACGAAAACACATTATAAAATCCTGCAAGATGGGTTTAGACTGCTTACAGAGGCTCTGGGGTGACAGAGGAGCAGTGAGGAAGAATGTGATTGCAGCGGAAAATTGAAAAAAAGCTCTGGCAGAGCAGCTAACCAAGTAAATGGAGGTTTGGGTGCGAGGATGAACGTGGACCGTTAGATCAGGATGATCTACGGTGGAGATCTTTCGATGGGGTCATTGGGGGAACAGATAAGAAACAATGGAATGATATCACGATATAATGTGGGCCATTAGATCAGGATGATCTACCATTGTGATTTAAATCGAAAATGACGTTGCGGGGGAGGGTAGGCGATATGGCGGAAAATCGGCAGCGGTTTTCATGCAATGAAATGGGGGGGAAGCGGTTTTAGCTTTTGGAACGCGATATAGGTTAGCGTTCGACACGTGGATTTCTAAAACCATCTTTATCGCGTAAAATTTGCGCACTGTGGGAAAAAATAAAAAATTACGTGAGATTGATCGTCGACCATTGGATTGGAAGCTCCAGATCCAATGGTGCAGGTTGAACACGATGGATGAAGAGCTACGGGGTAAAGTGTATGCGGGGCCCATGGTGGAGAAAGGTTTCATGATGCAATGCCACAAAAACCAAGGTTTAAATAGAATAGGTGGAAAAAATGACCTTTAGTGTTAAGACGTAAAAGCTTATGCATGGGCAAATACAAAGGAAAAAGGTGAAAATGAGAGGAAGCGGGGGTGTTGGTGGTGGGACCAGGAGTACGGAGGGGGAGATCGGCGGGTTAAATGAGGGCCATCAGATCATGATAGAGATCAACGACGGAGATTAAAGATGGGTCGATGATGAAGGGCTTATGAATGGAGCGCGATACGATCTTAGCCGTCGGTTCCTGTGGATTCGACGGCTGAGATTAAATCGGGAATCGACATCGGAGGAGACAAGGAAAGGGACTAAGCCTTTGTGTTTTGCCGATGGAGCGATGCGACGCGAGCCATCCGATCTGAAGAGAGATCGACGGTGGATATTAAATCGGAGGTCGGGACAGTGGAGGATCGTGAGGGATGAGTGTGATACGATGAAGCACGAACCGTCAGATCTGGCAGAATGAACAGCTAGGATTAAATCGCATCGGAGAAAAGGAAAGAGGCCAAAGCACCGGGGTCTTTGAGTTTGCGATGTGCGATTAAGCGTTGGCCGTCAGATCAGATGAGAGATCAATGGTTAGGATTGAATCGGTGGGTGTGATGTCGGAGGACTATGGTCAGAGCGCGATTGAATCCTGGCCCTTGGTTCTTGTGGATTCAACGGTCCAGATCAAATCGGTGGATCGAAGTGATGATTGAAACAAAGAACCAATGGAGCAATGCGATGGAATGCTGGCCATTGGATCTGAAATTATCAACGGTGGAGATCTATTCGGCGACCGGTAGAAAAGTGAAAAGGGGAAAGGAACACACGAAGCGCGATTGAATCCTGGCCATTGGTTCTTGTGGATTCAACGGTCCAGATTGAATTGGCGATCGGAGGAGAAGGGCTCATCGCATTGGAAGATTTGGAAGAATAAAGGAAAAATCGGGAAAAGGAAACTCTGATTGTGATTTGCGATAAGGGCCAGTGCCTGGTTATGGCTCCGGGTCACATGCAGAAAAGGGGCTAGGGCCAAGGCCGAAAGGGGCTTAAGGCCTTAGTGTAAAAAATGGGTTTTTAGGCCAAAAATGAAGGTTTTTCAAGGCGTTTTTGGCTTTCGGTAAAGGGGAAAAGGGGTGTTTTAAGCCTGTAAAGGGGATTTTTAGAGGTTTAAATGGATTTTGGAGGCTTTTAAAGGGAAATGGAGGGTTAAAAGATGAAAATAAGTTTTTATGAAAATGAAGGGAAATAAGTGGACATGGGCAGTTTCAGTGGCCTTTGGGACAACTTTCTTTGGTGAATCAGCATGGCTTTAAGGTGGAAAAAGAGGTGAAGATGAACCTCCAAGATAGGAAAAACATAAGACTTCAAGGATGATATATTTTCAAAGGAAATAAATATCTTGAAGGCTTGAAAACAAATTTAGCCACCACTTGGTATATCAGAATTTATAGGTGGCTAACAGTGGCTCCACTTGGGGAGGATATCTTGCCCTTTAGGTGTCCAGAACCTCAGAAATATATGGATTTAGCAGACCAGTGCCTTTCCATTGGGCAACAATTTTTCTTTCCTTGATTGGTCTTCTTTTGATCTGATAACCTTTGCAGGAACCTGAAAAAACTGTCATTCTTCAAAACAACATCTCTACCTACCCATTCCTACTGTCTTAGCATTTTTTCTTCCTTTGAGTGAACTTGGACTGGCAGACTCTTTTTCCAACATTTTATTTTGCAAACAGAAAAATAAACCTATCTAATGCTACCCTTATTTCTCCATGAGTTCAGATTAAGCAATTGAACTCATAAGTTTCTCTACCTACACTAATATCTGTCAGGATTAGACTGTCTGACAGATTTTCATTCTCTATATTCTAAAATAGAAATTGAAACACAACCAAACCAGGATTAGACTATCTGGTTTGTTGTGGATCCATGGCATAAATAAAAGCTAAAAATGAACTGAAACTAGTAGAAATTAAAACAAAACTTGGAAGGTTTAAAGATCTGGAATTCAAAACATTTTTCCTTCTTGTTATGACTCAAATTTTGAGATTCTTCGGGTCACCTCTCTTTCTTGATTTCAACTCTGGTTTTGATCTTGTTAGAGCTGTTCTCTTTTACTTTGCTGGTTCAATTTTTGAGCCTGTTAGAACCAGTTCTCTTCTTTTCTTTGGCTGAAGTTTTGAGAGAATTAGAGCCATATTTCCTTATGATTCTAGGTTCAGACTTTCAGCATGTTTGAACCTCTCTTTCTTCTATCCTAATCTGTCCTACTGATAAGCCAAGATTAAACAGTTTGGTAAATATTTTTCACTATCCTATCAGCAGTAAATTGAAATCTGCCCAATCATGATTAGGTTGTATGATTGGACAGTAGTGCTCCTTAAAGAAGTGGCATTTGAGCTTGCACACTTTCAGACATTATTTCTCTTTTTGGTATGGGGCTATACCTTTCTTGTTTTATTCCTGCCCTCTTTTATATTTTTTATTGTTTTTGTATTTTTATTTCTATTTTTCTCTATGCAAATGGTATGTACAATGGATAAAAGCTTTGAAGCTAAGACTGTTGACAGAAATAGTGTTTAAGCATCTTGCCATTGACAGGACCTCCCAACACTTCTTCACCATCCAGTTCCTGTAGGAAAAATGTGTTATGCCCTCTTATGGAATGAATATTGTAGGGCCCTTTCCACAGATTTTCAAAATTTCCATGCTTTCCTTTTTCTTCCCTCCTTGAATCCCATTTGAGAACCACATTCCCAACTTGAAAGTCATTTTCTTTAGTCCTTTTGTTAAATAACATTTTGATGTTTTCTTGGACTGTTTGAGTTCTCTGATAGACTTCCTCTCTGGTCTGTTGCAAGTGGATGTTCTGATTGATCCTTCTCTGCATATCATTTTCTTCATCTTGGAATTCCTGAAGGAGTTTCATGACTGGAACTCCTAGAGATGTTGGGAAAACAACATCCATGCCATAGACCAGCTGATAAGGGGACATGTTGATTGACTTTTTCGTGGTTAACCTGTCAGCCCACAAGGCATGAACAAGCTTACTATGCCATGCTTTCTGGTTCTGATCCAATAAATTCTTGATGATGTTGATCAAGCTCTTGTTGGAAGATTCATCAAGTCCATTTCCTTGGGGGTAATAGGTTGTGGAGTGGCCCAGGGTGATCTGATATTTATGGCAAAAATCAACCATCTTCTTGGATTTAAAAGTAGCAGCATTTTCTGTGATTATTTTCCTAGGACAACCAAATCTGGACAATATGTTGGTCTCAAGGAATTTAATGATGACAAAGTCAGTAGAATTCCTAGTGGGTATGGCCTCTATTCATTTGGTAAAATAGTCAGTGGCTGTGAGGATCCACTTGTGCTGGGCTGAGGAGGATGGATGGATTTTCCCTATGAAGTCCAAACCCCACCATTGAAAGGGTGCTTCAGCACTAATAGGTTTCAAGGGTAAGGGAAATAGCTTTCTTCTACCATCAAATATTTGGCACTTGTGGCAAGATATTACTAGTTTGTGGGTGTCTGGAAAAAGGGTGGGCCAAGAGTAACCTGATCTGAGAATTTTTTTGCTGTGGTCTTCCAATTTAAGTGCCCCCCACATTCTCCTTCATGCATTTCACGCATGATTTTTCTTGCATCATTCTCAAGTAAACATTTTAGTAGTATCCCAACAGCATTTTTCCAATATAAAACTCCATCTATCATACAATAATTTAAAGCCTTCTATTTTAAAAATCTGGCTTTTGTTTTTGACAAAGAAGGAGGAGCATTTAAGTAAAGCAGCACATAAATGACATCATCATACCATGGAGAGTTCATGAATGTTTCTTCAGTAAATGGTGTTGGGAACTCTTTTATTTCTTCCAAGGCATCAACCATATTCATATCTAGACCTTTGAAGTTAGACTCAGCCATGAGTTTTGCTAATCCTGTCCCTTGATGAGTTTAGTAGGCCTGATTTCTAAGTCATATTCAAGGATAGTGGAAATCCACTTTCCCATTTTACCATTGGGGTCCTGACTTAGAATTTATTTGACTACGGTGTGTGGCACAAAGGGAATGATATGTGAATGTAGAATGTACACCCTAAAGTCTTTTAATGCTTTTACCAGTGTTAAGGCTTGCTTCTCCATGATGTTGTATTTGAGTGGGGCATCTCTTAAGGCTCTGCTGAAGAAGGATATAGGTTGTTCTTGCCCCAAGCTATTCTTTTGCAACAATACTGCAGCTATTGTATGTTCAAATGCAAAGGAAAAAACATAGAAATCTTTGGTGAAATCAGGACTGATAAGTACTGGTGCTTGAGTGAGGGCCTGCTTTACCAGTTCAAATGATTGTTTAGCTTGCATTGTCCATTTAACACCTACTTATTTCTTGAGCATGTTAGTGATGTTTCTTAATAGCTTAGCAAGTTTGGGGATGAACCTCCTCAAAAAATTAATCTTTCC
The DNA here is from genome assembly GCA_034641835.2 of Pinus albicaulis. Lineage (NCBI taxonomy): Eukaryota > Viridiplantae > Streptophyta > Pinopsida > Pinales > Pinaceae > Pinus > Pinus albicaulis. The sequence continues at coordinate 62,849 of JAXQQM020073439.1, read as the reverse complement.
AATGAAAGACTGTAATTCTTTGAGATTTCTAGGGTGGCTAATATTCAGTATGCCATCAATTCTTTTAGGATCTATTTTGATCCCTTCTTCAGAGATTATATGACCAAGAAGCTTTCCTTCCTGGAAGCCAAAGAGTGTCTTTTTTGGATTTAAAGAGAAGCCAAACCTTCTGCATTTCTCAAAAACCTTCCTTAAATGTTCCAAATGTTCTTCATCAGTCTTGGAGAAAATAGTAATTTCATCAAGGTAAATGATTATAAAATAGCCTATGTCTTATGAGAAGGCTATTTCCATGGCCCTCTGGAAGGTGGCCCCTACATTCATCAAACCAAAAGGCATTTTTACATACATGAATGTCCCCCAAGGTGGGGTCAAGGCTGTTTTATGCTGATCACTTGGGAGGACTACCACTTGATTATAACTCGAGAACCCATCTAATAATGATATTATTTTTGACCCAACTACCCTTTGAAGAATGTGGTCCATTTTTGGCAAGGGGTAGTTATCTTTCAGAGAGGCTCTATTAAGGTTCCTGAAGTCAATACACAACCTTATCTTTCCTATTTTCTTCCTGACAGATACAAGATTGGAAACCCAGTCTGAGTATCTGAGAGGGACAATGATCCCTGCATCATACATCTTCCTAATTTCCTTTTCTACTGTAGGCAGTAAAACAAGGTTTATCCTCCTTAATTTATGTATGAAAGGTTTCTGATTTTCCTTAAGAGGAATTTTGTGTTGGAAGATGCTGGTGTCATAAGATTTCAAATATTTATAGTCCCATGCAAAAACATCTATAAACTCTTTGAAGAGTGATATGTATTGCTATTTGATGTGGGCAGGAAGGGTGCTAGAAAACTTAATCATTTTAGGATCAGTTGGGCTGCCTATGTTGTGCTCTTCCACATTAGTTTCCATGGTTTCTATTTTTGGTTCCTTAGCCACATCGTTGAAATCAAAGAGTTGTTCTAATGGGGCTAGGCCTTTGGGTATGGTATCACCTTTACATTCCAGAACTTTGAGGTCCTTTTGGTTTGGATCATTAGATAATTTTTCTTTGAAAAGACGATCAAACTGATTTATATCAGAAGGAAAAAAGGACTCTGTTTCAGGAATCTGTTCCCCATCTAAACATTTCTTTTCATGGCTGAAACTTGGTGATGCAGTGGAAAACTCATTTTTTGACTGCAGGAAATCCTCTATATGTTTATCATTGTCAAACACCTGCCAATGATCCTCGTTATCAGGCACTGCTAGTATGTTTTTCACCTTTATAATGAGCTTCTCCTCGATTTGTGGTATTTGGCAATTACTAGCAGTAAAAGCCAGTTCGTTTGCCAGGTGATTTTGGGCTCTTGGTATGAACATAAGCTTATATTTTTCGAAGGTTTTTAGGAGATCTAAAACAGTGTTTCTATATTCTCTGAGTCTGGGGTTTTTGGTTGAATATTCCCCTTTGATTTTTCTGATAATTAACTCAGAATCTCCCTGTACTGATATCCTTTTGGCCTTTAACTCTTTAAGTATGTGCAGGCCAAGGAGAAGGGCTTCATATTCTGAAATGTTGTTAGTGCATGAAAAATCTAATTTGCAGGCATGTCCTTTGTTTGTGTTGTGTATCCATACACCAGCTTCTGCACTATTTTTGCTACAAGAGCCATCAAATCTCATTCTCCAAAGTGTTTATGTTTCATTCTCATTTGTTTTGTGTTGCTCTAGGCTGCTGGAAGTTGAGATATCTAGAGGTTGAGAGGAAGACAATTATGAATTCTCTAGTGCACTAATGTCCTGCTCATCCTCTTCCTTTGTTTGGGTGACTTCATCTTCGTTGTATAAAATGAAGGAATCTAGATCTGAATGGGTGGAGTAAACAGGAGTGTTGTGAGGTTTGTCCTTGCTGCTCACCATGTATTTCATGAGGGTTTCCCTATATAATCTTCTTGTTTGACCAAACATTGGTATGGTGGAATAAGACATATCCATTTGAAGGGTGCCCTGAATCTTAGCACCCCATGATCTAGACAAGAGCATGCCATATTTTGGGGGAATGTCAGCTACTACCACATCCATTACAAGATTCTTGGCAGGAATTTGAGACAAGTTAACACACAAATCTTTAATTAATCCCAAACATTTGACTCTTCTGGAATCAAAGGAATACAAGTCTTTATATGGTCTAGTAATCTCTAAGCCTAGGCTTTCCATTACTACCTTGGGCATAAGGTTGTGTGATGCTCCTAAATCTAGCATGGTGTTGTGCAAGATTTTGTCATGTATGTTTAAATTGTCATAGGGCCAAACAATAGCTCTGGCTTGTCATTTGTCAAGTTCAAAGTGGCAGTATCAACATGTATATTTAGAGCTTTTAGGACCTGGTTTCTATACATTTCCTGGGCTAATAATTCAGCCAGAGGTGTGTTAATTTTAATCTTTGAAATCTCTCCCTCAAGGCTGAAAGGAACAGATACCAATAATATATTTCAGAAAAAAGAGTTGTTAGTTATAGAAATGAATGAGCGCACGCTGCTGAGACCTAGCCGCCTTGCGTTTTCTGGTGTTGCCGGCTGCGGCCTCGGCCTTGGTGGTTCTGCTTGACTGCCCCGTCTCACGGCTGTTGCTTCAGTGAGGCGCTTGCTGCGTGGCTCCGCGGGGCCCCCCTCGGCCCCTCCTCTTCGTCTGCTTCGGGTCCTATGGCCCTCCGCTCATGATCTTGCCTCTGGCCGACCATGGCTTCTCATGAAGGTCCTTCGGTGGGAAACGATGCTTAGTCTGCGTTCTCCGCCCTCGTCAAATCTCTTCCACTTCAGCGCCCTCGTCCTTCCCTCTCTAAATTCGTCAAGAAGCTCGATGGCTTGCAAGAGGTTGTTCTGCCTCCATCCTTGCCAAGAATGGCTGCCCTCTCCCTCGCTGAGAGGGGTCTCATAGGGCAATTCACAGGTTTATGGCCCTCTCCTAAATTTGTTCAACGTTGGATCGAGAAAAACTCGGCTGATAAAGTCAATGGCAAAATTTCCATTCGCTTTTGCGGGAAAGGTTACTACACCTTTCACATTGAAACCAAAGCTGATAAGGACTTAATCTTCAGAAACGGGCCCTATTTTATGGACTCCAGAGGGCTGTATTTGAACAAATGGACACCAGACTTCGACCCCGAGCTGGATATCCCAAGTGCTGTCCCTGTCTGGGTCCGGCTTCCGCATCTCCCGCTCCATTGCTGGGGAGATGACTCGGTTCGCGCCATCGGCAACGCTGTGGGGAAGTACATCGACAGGAGCGAGTGCAAGGATAATATGCAAGCCTGTGCGCGCATATGTGTGGAAGTAGACCTGGGCAAAGGTCTCCCAGAGGCAATCAAGCTGAAGGTGGATGACTGGACACACATTCAGCAGCTGGACTACGAGCAAATCCCGTTCAAATGAAAGGTATGTCATGAGTACGGTCATTTTGCCAACCGATTCACTAAAATTACTATTGATGATTCTAGTAAACCTGAGAAACAATGGGAAACTGTAAAAAGGAAAAATACCTCTGCCGCTTCGCTTGCTACTGCTCCCAAATCTGCTCCCTTCAAACCTAATCATTCCTCCTCATCAACTCCTCCGCCCTCTCCCCCTAAGAAATCCGTGGAGCATACCAATCCCTTGGAGTCCTCCAACCCCTTCATCTCCATTTCCCTTGACGATGACCCCCCCATCTCCCTGCCTCCAACTCTGGACAGCGCTCTCGCTCCTTCCTCCCCCACTAACCCCTCCCCTTCCTTCTCTCACGACCCTCCCTCTCCTAGATCTACCAGGAGTTCTGTCAAAGAACATGGGGCCAATCTGGATTCTCACAGGAAGCATGGTCCTGGCAGGAGATCAACTAAACAACAAAGAGAAGAAAATGCCCAAAAAGACATTGCCATGGGCACTCAAAACCCTATTGAAACCTACATTTTGGGGCAAAACAGCAAGGATGTGGAAACCAAAGTCAAGGGAGGGCGAGAAAATATCCGTACCCCTCTCACCTAATGATGAAAGTTTTATCTTGGAACAGCAGGGGTTTAGGGCACCCCTCCAAGATTTCAGCTCTGAATGACTTGATAACTCAGGAAAAGCCAGGAATATTACTGTTACAAGAAACAAAGCAGGGATACCAAGAAATGAGAGGGATTATTGATCGCCTCAAGCACTATGAAGGAAGCATTAGTGAATCAAGAGGAGCTTCAGGTGGGATCGCTACTCTTTGGAACCATACTGCTTGGAAGCACCATTCAAATACTATCAACCAATTCTGGGTCAAAGTCACTCTAGAAAACCTCATGAATAACCAAAAAATTATCATCTACAATGTATATGCTCCAAACCATTACAGGGATAAGGCATTGTGTTGGAATTCTCTCCAAATCGACATTGATAATGAAGACAGCAGCAGCATTGTTCTTGGAGGAGATCTTAATCTCATACTCCACGCCAACGAAAATAAAGGAGGCTGCTTTATTCACGACCCTTATAGATCGCAGCTGGAAACCATTATGTAGGGCCACGATCTTATTGATGTCGCCCCCAAAAACAGAAGGTATACATGGAATAACCGTAGATTGGGCAAGGCAAATATTATGGAACGGCTGGACAGGTTCCTGGTGAATATCTCACTCATTTCCTCCTTCTCCATGGCTTTCTCTATTATTCTACCCTTTGCTGCTTCAGATCACTATCCCATAACATTAACTCTTGAAACCCACAGTCCCCTAGGCCCCATTCCCTTCAAGTACAGTTCGTTGTGGAGCAACCTGCCTGCTATAGATCAAATTGTTAGACAAACTTGGTGCCAGCACATTGAAGGATCACCAAGCTTTATCTGGGAAAGCAAACTAAAAAGGACCAAAAGCGCTTTAAAGGAATGGGCCAGAAACCACTATAAAGAGCCGGAGAAAGTCAAAGCTGAGATCAAATATAAACTGGAACAGATTCATCACACCATAGAGGAACATGGGTTATCCCTGGACCACAAAGCAAGAGAAAGCGAACTTTATTTTCAACTCTACCGTGCCAATCGAATGGAGGAGTAGAAATGGAGGCTCAAATCTCGTCAGTTGTGGCTGCAAGAAGGGGACATAAACTCCTCCTTCTTTCATAAACAGACCACTGCTCGAAAAATTAGAAACAATGTCTCCTCCATCATTGACGAGGATGGCCAACTTCACACCTCTCAAGAAGCCATAAAAAATGCAGCCTCAAAGTACTTCAATACGCTCCTATCTGAAACGAGAGAGGCTGAAGATTACTCAAATCTGCTGCAATACCTGCCTTCAGAAATAAGTGCAGAAGTTAATGCAGAGCTCACTAAGGTTATTGATGAGGATGAAATTCAAAAAGCCATCTGGGCTCTCCAGCCAGACAAGGCCCCTGGCCCGGATGGCTTCCCCATTAATTTTTACCATGCCCACTGGGGGACCATCAAAAAATATCTTGTCAAGATGATAACATGGATCCAGCATAAGAATAAAATTGGAGGCTTCACCAATGCTACTCAGCTTGCCCTCATCCCTAAAGAAAACCGACCCTCAACCTTTTCTCGCTTCCGGCCCATCTCTCTTTGTAACTCCTCTTACAAAATCTTATCCAAAATCATAGCTACCCACCTCAAACCTATTCTTCCCTCCCTCATCTCTGAGAATCAAGGAGGCTTTCTTGCAAATAGACAAATTTCCGACTCCATTCTGCTGGTACAAGAGGCTATTCACTCCAGCCAAACAAGAAAAGAAAAAGGGTTCATTCTGAAATTGGACTTAGCCAACGCCTTCGATCGGGTAAGGCATTATTTCCTTCTTGCTGTCCTTAAAAAGATGGGGTTTGCTCCTCCTTTCATCGACCTTGTTAACGCCTGCATATCAGGTCCTTGGATCTCCCCCCTCATTAATGGCAGACCAGGACCCTCCTTCCAATCTTCACGAGGATTACGTCAAGGCTGCCCTCTCTCCCCTTACCTTTTTATTCTGATGGCTGAATCCTTCAGCCGGGCCCTTGACCATAAACGCCGCACTGGCCTCATCACTGGCATTAAATTTGGGAATGGAGTCAAAAACATAAACCATTCACAGTTTGTTGATGACACCTTGTTAATGGGAGGTGCTTCCAATATTATAGCTCGCCGCTTCAAAACACTCCTAGACAGATTTATGAATTTCTCCGGAGGCATGATTAACCACCTCAAGAGTTGCATCTATGGATGGAACGCAACAGCCCACTCACTTCAGAGCATTGCCAATATTTTTGGGGTCCCCTGCAAATTAGATTGGAGGCACTTCTCATACCTGGGCATGCCAGTAAGTTTGGGTCCTTTGAAAGCTGAGATCTGGGATACTATCATTGACAAAATGAATCGGAAAGTGCAACAATGGGGCTCTCTCTGGCTTAACCCAGCTGGGCGCCTTGTTCTCCTGAAATCTGGTCTTTCCTCATTACCCCTGTATCAATTCTTGTTGCTGCAAGCTCCTGTGAGCTTCCACCATAAAGTGGAAGCCATCCTCCGCCACTTTCTCTGGCAAGGGGGAAAGACTGAACAAAGGAAATATAATCTCATCAACTGGAAACAGGTCACCCAATCCTATGAACATGGTGGGCTGGGGATACGATCTCCACAGCTTCTAAACTTGGTCTTCGGTGGCAAGATTGTCTGGAGGTTCATCAACGGGGATTCTACTTGGTGGAAACGTGTGCTGGAAGTCAAATACCTGAATTTTCCAAGGCAGCTCCTCTTAGATCATGATATTCCAATCCGAGCCTGTACCAAAATCTGGGCACTGTGCAAAAAAGCAATTCCCACTCTCGCTGCAAATATCTCTAAGGTTCCCAAGGGGGGAAACAATATAAGATTAGGAGCTGATAAAATTATGGGCCATCCTCCTATAAGCAATTGGCCTGGAACCCAGTAGATTCTCTCTTACCTGGCCAACAAAGGGATCCATACTATGGCTCAGATTTCCAAATGGGATCTCCAAACTCATATCTGGACAGGATGGCAACTTCCGGACGCCCCTGAAGAGCTTCGCATCAGTTTGGCCACTCTACAGGATCATCTCCACGGCATCGCTCCCACAAAACAAAATGAGGAGGACTGCTTTTGCTGGGACCCTTCAGGCACCAGCTATACTGTCAATGCTGCCTATCATCACATCTGCAACAGAGATCACCCGGTGCCTAAATGGCCTCACTGGAAAACTGTTTGGAAATCTGAGACCCTTCCCAAAATCAAGTTCTTCATCTGGTTGCTTTTAAAAGGGAAAGTTCTAACAGCTGACAACCTCAAAATTCGTGGTGTCTCTGGTCCCTCTCGCTGCCCAAACTGCGCTACAGCTGAGGAGACTATCCAACATCTTTTTATAAGTTGTTCCTATGCCACTGCCTGCTGGAAAGAAGCCTTCCAGCAGGATCTTCTTCCCTGGAGCCAACATAGCACTGTCGCTGAGCTCTTGCATTCTTGGAAAACAAATTACCCCTGGCAGTGTAAGAATAACCATGTTGCAAGAAGAGCCTGGAACGCTCTTCCATATACCATGTTGTGGCGTATTTGGCTCGCACATAACCAATTAATCTTCAAAGACAAAGGAACTGACATATGGAGATTGCATAGCAAGGTGAGAGGACTCGCTATGGAAACAGTAGCTGCCCACTGTCAGCAAAACATCGATGTGGTAGGGCTTGTTGTTGAAGAGCGGAACTACATTGGGAGCCTGCTCGACCAGAGCAACCGTGACCTCTGCAATAGACCACACAACATCGACTCCAGCAAAGCTAAGAACCCTACAAGCAAATGGAAACTACGAATGAAAGACACGGAGTTTTCTCATTGGCTATCAAGTCGCAATACCTTCTATTTGTTTTTCGATGGGGCATCGAAATCTAACCCTGGCAAAGCAGGGGCGGGCGGCCTCATTCGTAATGCCAATGGTGACATTGCTCTGGCTTACGAGTGGGGTCTTGGCTCCACATCCAATAACAAATCTGAAGCGCTTGCCCTTTACCAAGGACTTCTGCAACTTCAAACTCTTGGCATTCGCTCAGCCACTGTAATTGGTGACTCGGCCATTATTATCAGCCTTCTGGTTCATAAGCGCACAACAGCCAATCTACCCGTTCAGCAAATCTTAAATCGATGCTACGAACTCACTCAGTGAATGCAGGAAGTTTGGTTCATCCACGTCCTCTGTTCCCTCAATAAGGAGGCCGACGCTTGCGCCAACAGAGCCTGCTCTAAACCTCAGGGCATTCTCAGCAGAAACAACGCCGAATCCTTCTGCTTTCTTCCATGATAAAGAACGCTCTGCTCTGTCTGTCTACCGCGCTTAATGCAGTCATACACTTCAATTCTTCAATGGTAATCAGATATCCGCCTTTAGCAGCTACTGATCCTATCTCTGTTCAACAAATCAAGAACCATCAGGCTCTTGATGGCGCTCTTCTTCAGGTCCGAAGGTTCTGTTGATCATTTGTTTTACCATGTTTCACAAATGCAGCCTCCTGCTATTCCAATTTGTCCGCATCTATGTCGGATTAGCTCTCTCTACAGTCAAACACAAGTGGAAGGATCATAAACTGGGACTCTTTAAGGTTCCCTCCTTTTCTGCGCTTCTATCTCAATACTCTGTAATTTTGGAGCTCAGTCTCCCAATTTTCCTTTTTTGAAATCAATACAGCAACCGATTATGTCTAAAAAAAATAAAAAATAAAAAGGCTGAAAGGAACTATTTATTTTGTTGTATTTACATATGTTTTATCACTTATGTTTCCTTCAGAAATTTTGACTTGCTGATTTTTATTAGGACTGTCAATCTAAGCTATTTTAATAGGGCCACTAGCAGAAGTACTAGGGCAACTCTGTTCCACATTTGGCTGACTGATTTTCCCTTTGTTTAAATCTGTTTTCTTAGCCAAAATGTGGGTTTTCTCTGCTGCTTTCTTATGCTGATTTTCTGTATTTTTCCTAATAGCAGAGCTAGTGTTTTTGTCATTTGGATTATCTATGTTCCCTTTGATTCTTATATCATAGTGTTTGTGTACCTCCATGATTGCATTTTCAAACCCCAATCTATAATCTTCAGACTCCTTATATGTGTCTTCTTTTGGTTCTGAGGAGAAGAAACCTGTTCTTCTTCAGTGAGGAAAACATCATCCCCATTATCTGATCCAATCAAGTTTACATGGTTTTCTTCCAAACTTTCAATATCCCTTTCTTCCTCTTGATCTACGTAGTTTTTTTGGAAGGGAGGTCTAATTTGTTGATCATTATCTCTTTGCCTATCTTGATTGTTTTCTCTTCTAAAATTCTGGTTTATGTTTCTATTTTGGAGGTTTTTTTGAGGTTCTCTTGGTGGCACTCTATCACTCAAGTTTATCTTTTCAAGCATTCTCTCCATTACCTTCACTAGGTTGTCAATTTCGGTATCAGAGGATGAGGTTGAGGGTGCATAATCATATTTATAAGTTACCCTCTTCTTTGATCTTAGCCTAACTCTTTTTTCAATTAAGTTTGCTTCTACACTCACTGCTCCCTTCTGCATGTCTTCTAGAGTTACATAATCTCTCTCCCTCAGCTGATAGGCCATATCAGCATCGAAGCCTTCAGGATATTTTACCAAGGCCATGCCTTGGGGAGGTTTCATGTGAGGTGGAAGGGCATTGTAGACACTGTTAAACCTGGTGGAGTAATCATGAATGCTCTCCCCCTGTTTTCTTTTAAGACTTTTATATTCTGCTATTATCTGGAAGGGGTTGCTTTTGATTTCCCATTTGTTTATGAAAGTTTGGTGCAAAGAGGGAAATCATTGATGCTATTAGGGGTTAGGCCTTTAAACCACTTCTTTACTTCTCCTCCTAAACTTTGAGAAAATATTCTCATCTTGACGCTCTCATCTTCTATTTCCATATAATCAAAAGCATATTCCATCCTATCTACATGTTGTTGAGCTGTGGTAGATTATTTTCCAGTGAAATGGGTGATTTTAGACTGATAGTCATTTTTCAAGGGAGCCATAGGTTGTGGTAACACTAATGGGGCATACCATTCTGCCATGGCTGGAAAGAAAGGTGGATTTATAGTGGGTGGATTGACAAGAGGGAAAATGGGCTGCAATGGAGTGTTTTGGGTAGTGGTGGTATGGATTGGAGTGGAAGAAACACTTGGGCCAGCAAACTAGTTTTGAACAAATTGGTTATGAAAGAGGCTAAAGTGGTGGAGAAATGGTGAATCATGAGGAGTAGAAGGTGAAGCTTCTCTACTAAAGCTCTGTTGAAAACCTACAGTTTCAAGATCAGTTTGGTTTAAAACACTTTGAGATCTGGTTCTAAAGATGTTCTTATTATGATGTAAGTCAAAGTGTAAATCCTTCAAGACAACAAGGTTTTCAGGGAGAGATTTTGTTCTTGGAATGTTCCTATCAGCAGCTGATTTTCTAGCTCTATAAGTCTGCCACAAAATTCTCTCTGGACTGTCAACTATTGTAGGAGGGTTACGGCCTGGATGGGATCTAGTGTTGATCCTATGTGTAGCCAAACTGCTTTTCAAAGATGAGAGACGCTGAAGTTTGTAGGAACTGTTTTGAAAGTTTTGTATTTTGGAATGTCTTATCTAATGTGGGACTAGGTTCCTCAACTTCCTCAAGGCCGGTTAACACAGTCCTAAAGAAATCTGGAGACCTAGATGGGTAATAGGCCTACTAGGGCTAATGGAGTTGCCAGGTGGAAAATTTTTAGCTTTTTGTGAAGGTAAAATTGTTTTATGGTTCCACCACCATGTTTATTATGAAGCCAATCTAAGATATTTTTGGATTTTGTAAAATTTATGGTTATGAGAGTGTCCTATGTTTGATCTTACACTTTAGCTAAGGTGCTCAAACAAACAGAGTCTACTCTATGGCTCACTAATTGATTTTCTTAGAGATTTGTAGGACTAAAGAGTGCACAAGAGTTAGCTATACTATCATATACTCAATAGGTCCCATCGTGATCGCCATTATGTTGGGGTTCTTGTGTTTCGGCTAGTTAGGCAAAACCAAAAGACAAGACAACATCAAAATTGCTTTAGGATCTCAGGATATAGCCCTCCTATATCTAGAGAGGGATCTCTTTATAAAGGTAAAGAATGATGTATCTTTAAAGTTCAATTAAGGTCTTAGGCTAGTTATAGAGCACAAGGTTTTGTTTTGTTTGTTTGGTTGGAAAAATATGTTTCATGTGGTATACATAAAGCATGGGAATCTACAAGCCATTGGACAATGGAGTCATATGAAAGTCCCACAAGTTCTGACTAAGAAGGAAGGGAAACCAAAGGGAAAATCTAGCTTGTTCAAGGATCTATTGAATAATATAGGTGAAATGGGATGAACATTAAGGACTAAGACTGAAAAACAAGCTAAACCCTTTCACAATAGCTTAAAAGATTCGGGGAACACCCTATTTTCTCCATTAAGCTCACTGCTTTGGACTTAATCAATATAAACACTAAAAGGAAAGAGAAATGTAGAATAAACCTTCTTTAATAAATTATAGGATTCGGGGAATGCCCTATTTCCTCCTACAAGTTTACTGCTAAAGGCTAAATCAAAAAAGACATACAATTGCATTCAAAGAAGAGGGAACGCCTTAGACATCTAGGACTTCTATTATAGGGACCTTTAACACAATAATTACAATAAGAAATAGAGGGTATGATTGAAACAAACTTCACTGTCAAACTGCAAGAATTAATAATCAAAGGGAGATTTCAGATACAACATTCAGTGGCAAAGAAAGAGGGGACGCCTAAACAGTCTTTAGCACAACTGAATTAACCATTTTGGAAATAAAACAAACTGAATATACATGAGAGTTATTAGACTACCCTATCACGTTCAGTAGCAGAAAACATATAAAAAGTGAAGGATAAACAAGTCAAAGGTGCTTCTAAGATACCTTTCTCTGCCTAAACTTTTTATCCTATTGTAAACAAAGCATGATGGAACAAAGTGGAAAACAAGAAATAACGTTAACAATAGGAAATAATTCACCAAAACTAGGCTCAGGGATCCAATGGTTTAGACTCCTTCATCAACGGAAAAACACAGAGACTTCCACACTCTTTTAGAACACCAATGCTTCTTCAAAGCAACAATATGTATTACTCTAGAAATCACAAAATGCCAACCTTTTACAATGAGACTTCAAAGATTCTTTATAGGAAAAATGAGGAAAAGTAGGTGAGGAAAGTTTTAAATGATCATTCAAAGATAGGAGAGAGCATTCGAATTCTCCATGCTGTGTCATAAACATAACATTAAATTTAGATAGGATCAATAACTCTGTAGCTTGTTGAGACCACTTTGATATGATAGAAATCACCCACAGGGTGTCCTTGAGAGGAAAAACCATCTGGAGTGGCACTGTTATCTTCTTGTTGTGAGTTAAGTGAAGAATGGGCTATGAGGATTCCCATACTTCCAAATAACTGCTTCTGACAGTTTGTAGTAGCTCCCTGTTGTAATAAATGCTTGACAGGCTTGTGTGCATGGGATGGGCTACGTCTGTGTCAGTCAACATTCTGCACTAATAACTGCCTTGTCTCTTTATACTTCAACCTGTTTAACTCTGTTTATGTTTTAACTTTTATTGATTGCTTGATCTGCTTCCGTACTGATACCCTTTGACATTGTTTTGTGGCCCTGAGATTTCCATCTGAGCTTTTGTGTCACCTTTGTGACTGTAAAACATTAATTCCTTCACCGGCCATGAAAAAAACCCTACAAACACACAAAAACACATTATAAAATCTTGCGGGCTGGGTTTAGACTGCTTGCAGAGGCTCTGGGGTTTGAAGGAGCAGTGAGGAAGAATGTGATTGCAGCAGAAAATTGAAAAAAAGCCCTGGCAGAGTAGCTAACCAGGTAAATGGAGGTTTGGGTGAGAGGATGAACGTGGACCGTTAGATCAGGATGATCTATGGTGGAGATATTTCGATGGGGTCATTGGGGGAACATATAAGAAACAATGGAATAATATCATGATATAACGTGGGCCATTAGATCAGGATGATCTATGGCTATCATTTAAAGTGAAAATGATGTTGTGGGGGAGGGTAGGCGATATGGCGGAAAACCGACAGCGGTTTTCGTGCAACGAAATCGGGGGGGAAGCGGTTATTGCTTTTGGAACGCGATATAGGTTAGCGTTCGACACATGGATTTCTAAAACCACCTCTATCGCGTAAAAGTTGCTCACTTTGGGGAAAACTCAAAAATTACGCGAGATTGATCGTCAACTATTGGATTGGAGGCTCTAGATCCAATGGTGCAGGTTGAACGTGATGGATGAAGAGCTGCGGGGTAAAGTGTATGCGGGGCCCATGGTGGAGAAATGTTTCATGATGCAATGCCACGAAAACCGAGGTTTAAATAGAATGGGCGGAAAGAATGACCTTTAGTGTTAAGACGTAAAAGCTTATGCATGGGAAAATACAAAGGAAAAAGGTGAAAATGAGAGGAAGCGGGGGCGTTGGTGGTGGGACTGGGAGTACGGAGGGGGAGATCAGCGGGTTAGATGAGGGTTGTCGGATCATGATAGAGATCAACGGTGGAGATTAAAGATGGGTCGATGATGAAGGGCTTATGAACAGAGCGTGATACGATCTTAGCTGTCGGTTCTTGTGGATTCGACGGCTAAGATTAAATCGGGAATCGGCATCGGAGGAGACAAGGAAAGGGACTAAGCCTTTGCGTTTTTCCGATGCGATGGAGCGATGAGACGCGGGCCGTCCAATCTGAAGAGAGATCTATGGTGGAGATTAAATCAGAGGTTGGGACGGTGGAGGATTGTGAGGGACGAGTGCGATGCGATGAAGCACGAACCGTCAGATTTGGCGGAATGAATGGCTAGGATTAAATTGCATGGGAGAAAAGGAAAGAGGCCAAAGCACCGGGGTCTTTGAGTTTGCGATGTGCGATTAAGCGCTAGCCATCGAATCAAAAAAGAGATCAATGGTCAAGATTGAATCGGCAGGTGTGATGTCGGAGGACTATGGGCAGAGCATGATTGAATCCTGGTCGTTGGTTCTTGTGGATTCAACGGTCCAGATCAAATTGGTGGATCGGAGTGATGAGTGAAACGAAGAACCAATGGAGCGATGCGATGGAACGTTGGTCGTTGGATCTGAAAATATCGACGGTGGAGATATATTCAGTGACCAGCGGAAAATTTAAAAGGGGAAAGGAACACGTGAAGAGCGATTGAATCCTGGCTGTTGGTTCTTGTGGATTCAACGGTCCAGATTGAATCGGCGATCGGTGGAGAAGGGCTCATCGCATTGGAAGATTTGGAAGAATAAAGGAAAAATCGAGAAAAGGAAACTCCGATTGCGATTAGCGATAAGGGCCAGTGCCTGGTTATGGCTCCAGGTCACATGTAGAAAAGGGGCTAGGGCCAAGGCAGAAAGGGGCTTAAGGCCTTAGTGCACAAAATGGGTTTTTAGGCCAAAAATGAAGGTTTTTCAAGGCTTTTTTGGCTTTCGGTAAAGGGGAAAAGGGGTGTTTTAAAACTGTAAAAGGGATTTTTAGAGGTTTAAAGGGAGTTTGGAGGATTTTAAAGGGAAATGGAGGGTTAAAAGATGAAAAGAACATTTTATGAAAATGAAGGGAAATAAGTGGACATGTGTAGTTTCAGTGGCCTTTGGAACAACTTTCTTTAGTGAATCAGCATGGCTTTAAGGTGGAAACAGCAGTGAAGATGAACCTCCAGGATAGGAAAAACATAAGACTTCAAGGATGATAGATTTTCAAAGGAAATAAATCTCTTGAAGGCTTGAAAACAAATTTAGCCACCACTTGGTATATCAGAATTTATAGGTGGCTAACACAAGGTACCCTTGAGCAACCACTATGGTAATGCAACAATTGTTAAGGAGTTTGTAATAGGTAAAGGTAATGGACCATGCTTAATTCATTTTTTAATTCTCTTTTATTTGAATTTTTCATATTTCACTCCATACTTATCATATAAATATTCAGGTCCTCTTCATATACATAATTGCTACATTATTTGGGATTTTGAATCGATTCAATATTTTGGGGCTAATATAAATTCAAAATGGAAAAAAAACAAAGAGAAAATTCATTACTATGAATCATAAAGAAGCATATATCCATTCTCATTTATGATAGGTTTGGTTTACTTTTGATCCCTTGAACATGAAACATTTCTTTCTTCTATTTTACCTCTTGCATTAGTTAGATTCAATAAATGATGATTTGGGGTTAACGAAATTTCAAAATAATTAAGCGCCTTCATACTTTTAATTCTAATTAAAAGAAGAAGTTATATTTTATTGGAGAAGATGATATATCTCAAGTAAGATTAAATGAAATTATCTAATGGTAAGTTTAACATGCCCACTTTCATTCATTTTTAATTTCTTCAGTTTTGGTTTCAATTTTGTTTTTAGTTTTTGCTGATATAAAGCTTTGTTTTGTAGGTCTTCATGATCCTTTTTCACATCCTCAGTGACTCATATTTGGAGTCCATTTTATTTGTTGTTTCCTCTAAATTTTTGGAGAAGCAGTAATAATCCTCATCAATTCGGCTAAATTGGGGAGTTTCAGAGCCTTTAATTTTTTTCTTAAGCATTCTTTTTATTAGAAAATGGTTAAAATATTGTTATGCAAGATTTTTGTTCGGAACAAGAAAATTTGTAGCTAAAAGAGACTTATCATTAGCTTATTATCCCTCAACGTTGTTGTTCACCCTTTACATTTTGAGAGCCTCATTTATTATAACTCTACAAGAATAAATTTATTAAAATATCAACATAAGAAAGAACGTACACATGCTTTTATTCTTTTACTCTTTTGTTGAGATATTTGTATATTTGATCTTCTCTAAACTTTAATTTCTCTTTCAGCTTTCACTTTCTTCATTTTTTTAGAGTTTGCTAATTTATTTTCCTAGTTTAGTTTGGAGTTATTTTCCTTTCGCTTTCAGTTATGGTTTGATTTTGGTGACATCACTGAGTTTTATATGGAAGACATTTTCCTCACCCAACAATGGTTGGCATAAATGGAAAATCTTTACTCTTTCTACTTCAGTGAATTTCATTTATCATTAAAGGAATATCACTATGGAACCATAAATCCCTCTTGCTTTAAATATTTTCATTGAGGAACACACATCCTTTCTAGGTGATAGGGTTTACCTTTTCAAGGAAAGAACTGACCTGATTTTAACTCAATGAATCCCTCCCACCCCTCCACTTTATAAAGCCTTTGATTGATCGTCATGGGGAAATATTTTTGGAGTCAACATTATAAAAGTATTTATCCATTAACATAATTATCTACTACCATCCCATCACTTTCACTCAAATACATCATAAACTAAAAGCTCGCAAATGATCTTATCAAAAGGGTGATTAAAATAAGAAGCATGGGAAATAAACGTAAACTCGTCGGGGCTATGAATGTCCGCTAGCAGTGGGGCTAGGCTTGTATGGCATAAAATACAACTTCTTCGGGGTACTGTTCAGGCTCGCTAGAAGCGAAGCGATGTCAGAGACCATTCATAACAATGGATATATGCTTTATCAAAAAACTCCTTTCTGTACCTTCTTCTATTTCTCATATGAGGTAATATTAAAATAAAAGTTTCCCAAATTTTGGATTCATGACTTTTACTCAAGTCTACTTTGAGTACTTATATTTACAAACTCATATTGTTTAATATCTTTATGTGGAACCTATTATCACTCCATCTGTTTCCCAAGGCTGAGAATGGAGACTGAATGAGGTAACCTCAAACCAATATTTATGTTTGGTAGCTAGCCCTACCAAAACCAGAGAGGGCTCTCTCAATGTCACTTTTATAGTTAATGAGGAGACTGGAGATGTAATAATCTTAGGCTAGATATAAGCTCAATGAATTAGGGTTGTTTTTTTTTTAAATTTTTGCTGGCTAGGAATGACAGTCAAGGAACTAGGTCTAGGTTTTAGGTCTAATTTCAAAGGTACATATGCAGGGATAAGGATGAGGCTAGGTAGGTATACTTAGAAAAATAATTAAATTTTCATTGTGTATAGGGTTTTAGAAGAGATAGAGAGAGTTAGAATGAGCATGAATACATGAGTTCATTCATCAGAAGAGGTAAAACAACTTCATGAAAATCTTATAAAACAAAGCATAAAAAAGCCAAAATTATGTTCATAGACTCATAAGATCATCATTTATAAGCATACATGTGATGTAAATATATCATAAACATTCAAAATTGATGGTGATTACTAAGAAAAAACAATGCTAATAAGAATACCACTAAAGTCCCAAAATTATAGCTGCAACATGTCTTTGATTTCACTAAAACGTTTGTACATAAGCTCCACACTACAAATAACAACTATCCAACCTATAAAATGACTTGAATTGGACTAAATATATAAAATAGAAGAAATTACACCTCATTGGGTCGAAACCTAATCCAAAATACATCATAAATGCACCCTATGAATCATTACCTAGAATCTAGGGAAGTTAGAAACAATCCCCCAAATTTAGCTAATAACTAGGAGTGTACATCTCCTTGATTAATTACATTATTCCTCAACAATGAGAGGAAAAAATAACTCTCTTATCCAAAATACACCTCATAGGACAACTGCAACCTCGAAATTTGAATCATTTTGGCTTGACACCTGTCTAGAAAGAATCCAAGACAAAAGCGTCATGCCAGTTAGGAGAAGCGTCATGCCAGTTTGAGGGTGATTTTGACTGAATTTAACGCATCCTGTTGAAAATATAAAAATTGGGCTAGGAATACTTGTGTGTCCTCTATAAATCCCAACCTTGAAACTGAGAAAAAACATCCTGAAAGGCCTTCAAAAATCCATTTTTCCAACCTTACTCCAGAAGTGTTGCGGATAGGAAAAAACAGTGGCAGTAGCATGAAAAAGAGGTTGTTTTTTTAGTTTTTCTCCAAAACTGGGGGGTGTCATCAAAACCTGAGACCATATATGGAAATTACTAATAAATATAAATCCAACCATATAAAAAATTCCTCATTTGAAGGCTCTAAGGAAAAGCGTCACGGCACTACGCGATGCTTCTGCAAAGGTCAATTTTCCATACTTTCCAAAAAATCACAAAAAATACCCAAAATGTCTAAAACTTGCAGAATGTTTTTCCATGACATCCTTGGATGATAAAATAAACATATAGGGATTCTTCACCTAGCATATCCAATTTATATTTCTCCTTTAGCTCAATTAGGGTTTCTTTAGGCTTTTCCTCAAATATTCACCCTCACTTTGGCGATTTGGTTCCTAGTGAAATAATGTCTCGCCATATGCCTCTGGAGGTTATTATCCCTTTCCGCCTTCTTCAAAATATTCTCAAAATTCACATTTACCCTGTCAATCCATATCTCTTTGTTTTTCTCAATTTCAACAACGATCAACTCATCAAAGGTTAGCTGACCTAATGGAGGAGATAAAATTTTTTCTTGCTATTTTTTCCTAGTTAACGCTCTTGTTCTTGGCCTCCTTGGATTTGTTTCAGCCTATATGTCTTCCAACTAATCTAAATCTACCAGTTCTTTTCCTTTACCTTTTTCTACCTCAAAATTTTCATTTGGTTTTCTTTGGATCATTTGTTTCACCTTCAACTGCATGTTTTCCTATTGTAGGAAGGTAATCATGAAGTTTTCCCTTGAGAGGTTGTCCTTTAACTCTTCTATTTCTACATCCTTTTTCCTATTATCCCCTTAGATGAATTTTCTTTCACCTTCTCTGCCATGTCAACCTCCATAGGCATTTTTTCCTCATGCTGCTACAATGGTGACTCATCCTCATATATAGGTGGCTTCTCCATGGTTTCCCTTTGCTCAATTGTAGTTTCATGTGCAAGCACACCTTTAGTGATCATAGGAGAAAAAACGATCCTCTTACCCTTCTCATAGGTTTGAGTGATTTCAACCCTAGGCGCCTTTGGAACCTCTTCTTGTCTACTTGAAGATCCACCTTTGGTTGTGTTGATGTTGATGGTATTTTCTGAATGATGGGAGAACTAGGAGTAGGCACAGATGCAATTGTCTCCATGAAATTTTCCCAAGACATATTCATTGCTGAGAGCTAATGAAAACCAATAAGCTTGACCAAACCATGATGGAACAAATTAGTGTGATTATCTTTGCCTTTACTCTGTACATTTTCAGTCCTTTTGACCAAACTCTTGAATAGATAATTAGGAAAATTGAGTGGCTTGGTGGCAGTGAAGTACATCAATAACCTTATGTGGTACTTCATAATTAGCTTCATCAAACGGACATACTTATAAATTAAATTACTGGGAGGAAATATGTGTTCATGAGCATCTTTGCAATGAGGTTTTAAGAATATTCAGTAGTTCTCAATGTCCAATTCCATCCCTTTGAACCATATTTCTCCATGGTTTGGGATACATGACAACCTACTGCCTGTATTCACTCACAAAACCTCAAACAACCATTGTTTTCAAAACATGTCATAACATAAGGAGAAGTATTGATCTCCTGCAAGTTGGATGGCTCAAACCTAGAATTATGACCTCCCTTATGGACCCTCTTCTCACCCTCCATAATTTTTTTCAACAAGGAAAAACATAGATTGATGTAGTGGATAGGGAATGTGGAAAATTAGGAAAATAGGTGATAGTGGTAGAATGGTTTTAGGGAAAAAAGTGAGGTGGAAGGAAGTTAGGGAAAAATCCCTAAAAATTTGGGGAGGTAGGGTGATGAGCTGGCTATAATATGCAAATGGAATGTTTAGAAATGAGCATGTGAAAGGTTCCCAAAAGGTGAAAACACAGAGTTTTCCTAGTTTCCCTGCAAAAACGTAGTCGAAACTAGGGTTTGAGTGAAAATGGTGGCAAGGAGGGATATGAGTGATAGGTAGTGTTTGGATAAGGTATATGGATGATGTATGAAATTTTTTAGATGGTTAAATCAGGTTTTTCTCAACTGAAACAAGCCAAACATGGAGGAAACCAAAAACGTAGTGAAGAAAACCCTAAGGAGGAAATCCACAATTTTCTGAAGAATTTGACTTGAAGGAGGTATGAGAATCATCCACTTACTGATTAGGAGGTCTTTGAACCTTGAGAAAAGCTGATTTTACCCTTGGATAATTTTTTTTAATCTTGGAAGAAAAAACGTAGCACCTTTTCCAGAAGCGTAGCGCAACAAGAAAAAAGCGTAGCGCAGAGCAGTTTGGCACAATTTTGCTGGTTATCTTCGAACTTTGATAGTTCTGGAGTGTTTGTGA
Source organism: Pinus albicaulis (assembly GCA_034641835.2). Classification (NCBI taxonomy): domain Eukaryota; kingdom Viridiplantae; phylum Streptophyta; class Pinopsida; order Pinales; family Pinaceae; genus Pinus; species Pinus albicaulis. The sequence goes on along the minus strand of JAXQQM020073439.1, from coordinate 42,562 downwards.
GGATAAGACAAGAGCTCTTTGAACATCAAAGGATGAAATTACTTCAAGAAGTTTCATTTATTTTATAACTCACAAATTTTCTATTTTTTCCTTTAGTGAAATCATAAACACTTTTGAAACATTTCCTTTTTTGAAAAACTTTTGATCAAGTAGCCTAATTCTTTGAGAAGAGACAAATTGCCTTTACTTGTTTTCCTATCTTTGCTAACTCCCAATGTAAATGATTTGTATGGTGAAAATGACATCTTGTTTGCCTTCTTTCATGACATGATTTGACATTGTGGTGGCGAAACAAAAGAGACCTAGACCATGACCTAGATGGATGTATGTTGACAGACCTATGACCCTAGATGATAATGAATTTCATGACCTTGAAATGATGATGAACATGAATGGATGAAGGGATTAGCATTTCAGACCTAGACAACATTCAATAAACATAATTTTATTTGAGAATTGGTTTGAAAACAAAAAATTTTGACCTAGGACCACTACCAAGTAAACATGAAAGAGTGTATTTTATCACTGAAAATTTAGACACTAACATTGGCTCTAGATGGGGATGGAAACTCCTTCGGGAGGGTCAAGAACACCATAAATCAGGTAGCCTCATCAATTGGGCAATGGAGTCAAAACTAGGAATTGAAATAACTTCAATAAACTGAAATGACTAACTAAAACAAAAAATGAATTTGACTTGAAAACTGGCTTGACTTTTTGAACTTTTAAAAGAAAAACATCATCTAATCATAGACATCTCATGGCCTTGTCCTCGGGCTTCAAAATTCTGCAACAACTTCCTTATTCTTTGATGGAAAATAAAATTGATATTTACAATGAAATTGAACCTTGTTGGCTCGAGGGGTCCTGACCTAGGTTTAGAGGTTAAGGTTTTCCAACAAACCCCTATACTACTGGCCCTTTCGGTAGTGACCTGCTTGCGCAGGTCAAAGTCTCACCCGAAGCAGTATGGGTGGGTGCTAGAACCAGGTTTCCGCACCCTGAGAGAGGATAGGTAAGCCAAGCAGAGCTGCATCCAGCTTTATAATGACCAGATCACCCATCTCAGAACCGGATCTATATATCTCCTTCGCATCCACGTGTGCAAGGTCAAATATACTTACTGTTCTCCACAATCATATACTTCTAAATCAATAGTGCAGCATTACATAAAATATGACAGAACATACCCAGATACAGTAAAAACACTTAACACAGTAATTTCGTAGCTTAACACAGAATATGCATAAAACAGTAGCTATTAAATATTCGCATCAACAGTACACATAGATTCAGTTACGCAAACAACCTTTCTCATTCATTAATCCTTCAGTTCCTTCTTACAATACCCAAACCCGACTTGCACACACAACAACAGGGTCCGCACACAGCAGGACTTGGGATCTCCGCGTACACAGCCAACAGGAGTCCTTTCCCCAAAAACCCAAACAGATCTACTAAGCCTCAATTCACATCAAGATCTTATCATCTACTTACCTTATAATTCAAAATTTCCTTCTATTTATAGAAATCTAGCCTAATCTTTCCTATGGTCCACAAATCGTGGTTTGTGGACTCTAGGTCTACCCTTTGACCCATTGCAATGCATTCGGGGCTTTGAACCACCCAAAACCCCCTGCGCTAGACTAATTATACTAAAAAATATACAAAATCAGACCAGTTTCACAGCTTGTAGGAGACCCTGTTCCAATAGTCCCCCAACACAATCTTCTGACTCGTCCCGAGTCACTATGATGGTGCAGTCTCTACTTGTGCATGTAGGGAATTAATGGCTATGAGTAGTGGAGGCAATACTTCTTGACTCTGTGCGGCAGCACTCTGCGTGATGTCTACAAGCTTTTGGGAGGTCGGTTCTTTAGTAGCCGTGGTAACCCGTTCTAATATCTGGTTAAGTCACTCGATTGCGCCATTGGTATCCTGTGATAGCTGGAGGGTGGCGTCGGCCCATGGCTTCAAGCGTTTGGTGATGGCATGCCTCATTCATCAGAGATCTGCATTCATACCTTGAAGTGCGTTGCTAGTCTTCAAGAGTGCCAAATGCTGCGCAGGGACTAAGGAGGGCAAGGTAGCTTCGATCTGATCGAAAGTGGCTTCCTTCTATCATAAGTCCTGCTTGATGTTCTGAAGAATTGGGTTGAACTGGACCGATGTCCAGAGCTACATGGCTGACTCCATAAAATGAGTACCCTGAGTAATCTGTCCCGTAATGATGTCCGTAGCTTCTGTTACCCACGCAGCACGCTGGGCTCATAACTTCGGAGGTGTGGCAGGCTGTAATTGGGCCTGTAATGCGGTGAGTTGCTGGTCCATTTGGTCTTGAGGGTCTGTATTTCAGTTCTCGATACTTGTAGTGCTGCAACCAAACCTTCTACTGTAGCCCAGAGCGGAGCTGTAGCCGGGAGCTCATCTAGGACCTCTGTGCCGAGCTGGTGGACCACTATTTTGAGCTGCGCCGTCTGCGAGATAGCAAGGGAGATGTTTGTGGTCTATCGTGCGATGATCTGCATGGCCACATCGAGCTGGTGTTGCGCGGTTCAGTCGCGATGATGGATATCTTGAAGCATGACAGTGTGGAAACCCTGTAACACCTCCCGAGGCAGCTTTTCCAAGTCCAATTATAGTCTTGTATCCCCTAGAAGGTGGGCACCGACCAGGACAGTGCTAGGAAAAAAATAAGCACGGCTTTCATTTGAAGTTAGCCCGGTACTTCTGGTAGGGTGCAGCGTATCTGTCTTTGTCCGGAGGTCTCGAAGCTCAACCCGCATGGCATCGATTGCAACCTTTTTTCGTGCTTCTATGGCTGCCCACTGATCCTATGTAGCTCGAGTAAGTGCATCCATGATTTGCTCAAGATCACCATCAGTTAGCATGATCGTTGCATCATATTCCGGGTGTTGGGCGTGTTGCTTTTTTCGGGGCCCATTTGCAAGCTCCCTGTGCCGCTTCGTATCCCGAGGGGATGTAGTGTCCTTGTTAGTCATCCCTTTCATTCACAGGACTAGTTGCAAGTCGACCGTGTCAGCTCTCACAGTGATCTGTGGCAGTTGTGTAACATCTTTCATGGCTTCTTTCGAGCCCGTCCAGCTGGATCCTATGATCATCCCAGGTTTGGAAGGGGCGTTAAATTCTATCATATAGCTTTGACACCAATCCATGCAGGGTTCGAAGTCAATTTTCTCTGCAGGGAGCCAGAGGGAAATTAGCTTATCAATTTTGGCATCCCCAGAACCCCTGAACGTAATGTCCGCAGGCTCTGGATTGGTAAGCCCCGAAGCATCCACGGGGTTAGGGGCTACCATATTGACGTAAAGAGGGGATCTGGAAGTTGGAGACTCACAGGCAGCGGAAGTGAGTTGATTGGTTATGAACAGAACGCTAAAGGTCCAGAAAATCATGCAACAGAACAATACATGCAGATACAGAGATGATATGGAACCTTGGTTGGAGTTATCCTTTCTCCTTTATAGTGCCCATGGCTGTCCAATGGTAAGGTGAATCTTACTTCGAACTTATCGTTAGTATGAATCCTTTGTCGAAGTGTACGAAAAAGGACCACTTTATCTATGCATAACTAATAGCCCTAATAACAAAAGTGGCTGCCAATATCTTCAGATCTGTGATTAGTTAGACAAGAAAATAGCTGCAAAACACCAGATCTATGTATGGAAAGACATTAAGCAGTAAAATAAAGGGTTTTCTCCATGCATCCAACAGACAAGACAAGAACACAATTTTTTGAAAGAATTTTTATATTACAGGGCACCTGGGAGGAAAACAAGAAGGTGTATCCAGCTCTCCTCAATGGGATGGGTTCTTTTTAGTCCTCAGCACTTCAGATCTAAGCTTTCTCTCTCTTGTAGATGTAGAAAACCCAATGCAAAAATGAAGCTCAATGGGAGAAAATGATGAAAAATGAGACCAAGTGTATAGATCCAGAGTGATCTAGTAGGCAACAAAAGGTGAAGAATGATGGGGAAAACCCTCCTATTTATAACAAAATATTGGGTCATTCTAGATCTTGGTGCATGATTAAAATAATGTTAACCAAATCTAGATCCACCTTTTATGGAATACTTTATTATATTTGTTGGAAGGAAAGGGTCTTTGACTTGGGTCAAATCCCTTGATTAGTCAAAAATAAATAAATAAATGATTTATTTATCTTTTTAAGGAAGTGGTTGGAAGATAATCAAATAAATAATGATTTATTTAATTATTTGTGGGTGATTTGGTCATATTTAACAAGGAATATTATCTAAATAGGATTTAAATAATTATTCCTAGAAATTAATAAGATAAATAAAGGTTTATCTAATTAATTTCTTTGATTTTGGGTTAAACATGACTGGGAATAATAATTAAATTATGGTTTAATTAATTATTCCATGAGGAAAATCAAACAAATATGGGTTTGTTTAATATTTCCTTTTGGGGTTTTCTGTTTTAACATAGTGAAAGCGGTTTTACTTGGGGTAAAACTGGTCTTACATGGTGTACTTGGGTCCATCTAATGATAATAAGTTAGATGACCAAAAAATGGTGTAACAGATTGCCCCCCAGCGTGCGAGTGTCAGGAGCAAATCGTATGACCGAAGTACGTTGTAAGAACACGATCACTAGACAACAAAAGGGAAGTCAGAGAGAGAAAGGTGAGGTAGATAGTGTGCTGAAGGACTAGACCCGGAGGAGACGAGACTCGCAGGTGCAACAAGTCTCTTTTTATGAGAGGGTACATGTGCTGAAGGCGGCGGGGGAGGCATACCTATGCCCGCCGAGACAAAGTACAAAAGAATAGTGTGTCCAGTAATCAAGGGACCGAACCATAAAGTACAGCTGGCATAATCATGAGCCAGATAAAAATACAATGAGGAATCCCATATACATGCTGTGCCTGGGATAACAGCCAGGACTTGTACAATAATATCTGAGTACATGAGATACAAATACAACCCGAATGCCCCCTGCAAGTGGGGAAGGGCTCACAAAATCTGACCGATACATGCAAATCAAAGAGGCGCTGCAAGTGGCTATGGCCAACATCATCAAATATCTGGAGCTGCATCGAAGGCTGCGAAGAAGAGGTCATCCGGGCATGTGGGGGGCTACCTGCAGGGCCACCCCCTCATGAGGGTTGAAACATCTCACACACGCCCGGGAATCATCAAGAGCTGTTGTTGGATCACCGGACCATCAAGTATACGAATCTCGATCATGCTGAAAAGAGCTGGAGAAACAATCAAGCCAAAGGGAAAGGAGGTATCCCTTTTCCTGATCCAAGGCACCGAACAAGAGTGGAAGCTGGAACCAAGGTACACCGCCCTCTAGACCTGGCTTCTGGAATGAAAGAGCTGATGTCGACAGAAGGAGGTCCGCCATAGTTGAGACAATGAGAGACCCTCAACTAAGGCACGAGAGAAAAAAGTAGAGCGACGGACAGACTGACACTAATGATGATGGTGAAATGGAAAGGACTGAGTAGCGAATGGACGACTTCCCTTGTTAGAGCATAAAGGGCATGAATGACATGGCAGCGACTGACACAATATCGTAAGGGATTGGGGACAGTGGGACTGAAGGTCATAATATGCGACACAAGAGGGAGACCAAGCAATGAAGGATGGAGGGCTATAGTAGGGTACAAAGGTACTCGGGATAGACTCCATGAATGCGATGATGACTCAACTTGGATGCTCTAAACAAGGGCGACTCGATGGTGCTGCCACACAGTAAAAGGCCCAATGGGGGACCATAAAAACATGAGTCCAAGGTGGGGACTCATGACGAAAATCATCACGAACATGGACAAGTAAGTGGGCAAAATGGAGCCCCAAGTACAAGCGTCGTAAGTGAGGAAATTCGATTTTGAGGAGGGGTAAAGTGACCCTTCTTGGACAAAATGTGTCCTGGTGGAGTATCAGATCTCAAAAAACTAACAGATACCCATTTGAGGGCTCGGTGAGAGCTTTCCAACGGTGTAGACAGTTCGTCAAACGGGGCTACGGTGTGGTCACAGCAGTCGAAAGAAGAAACATGGGTCTTCTTTTAATAAGGCAGTTTTCCCTCCAAAATCACTCATTTGCTATTGTTGCTGTGGTGAATGTAGAGAGGAGAGAAGGCCCTAAATCTTGCGGCGAACGTAGCGGACAAACCGACCATTGGAATCGCGATCCGTCAGTTGCAGGTAAGAGGTCTAACTTTTCTCTTGCATTTTGATGGATTACATTTTCAGTTTAGGGCCCAGAAATCCAGGAACATCCCCTCCTTCATCTCTACGGCCGGGTCGCACTTTTTGGGGCAAAAAGTGCGACCTAGGATGCAGGTATCAGGGCAAAAAGTGCGACCTGGTCCAGAAAAGAGCAGAAAACTGCGACCTGGGAGATGAGGGGGTTTTGGTGCTGTTTTATGGCTGGAAGTTGGGTTTTGGTGGTTGGTTATGGTTTTCCCGATCTGTACGCTGACAAAAATGATGTTTTTGTGCAGGTATAGCAGGGTTACGGGTCAACTGGAGAGAGAGAGATCTGGGGACACTACGGACAGAGATCCAGGCGGATCAGGGCGTCCGCCGTGTATTGGCCAGATTTGGGGTTCTCAAGTTCTTGGAGAACCCTTTGATGAGAGCAGGGGAACCGTTACTGGCCCGGATTATCAGTTATTGGGATCCAGATCAGGAGATCTTTGTAGTGCAGGGGCACAGGATCGAGCTGACGGTCCAGGACGTGTACTTCCTGACTGGTCTCCCGCCACTTGGGATGGTGGGAAACACACAGCCAGTGTTGCCGCGGGGGCGGCATATCATGGAGTTCGTGGAACGCCATTGTCGACCGGGTCTCCAAGTCAAGGGGACTCGAATACCGATCGGGGATCTAGAGAGGTTAGAAACCCGTGCAGTGGCCGCAGCTGTGCTGCGAATCCTGGGCATCCAGGCATTCCATCACATCACTGGGGGGCAGATGATGATAGTGGAAAGTGTGTTGGGAGGGACCTACTATGGGTGGGCCCAGATGTTGTTGGTGTCGCTAAAGCGACAGTTGTCACTATGTAGGCAGCAGGTGAACCATGACTGCTCATATGGGACTTTGTTGTGCGCCTTCTTCTTTGAGAAGATCCCGACCTTGAGGCCCCGTGTACAGCTTCCAGATGGGGGCTCGAAAGAGCCCAGGATGCGCCGTTGGGGACGGCTACTATGCAGAGGAGGAGGAGGGGCGGTCGGGTGAGTGTTTCAACCGGAGTTTTTTGCCCATTGGGATCAGATGCCTTTGTACATAGACGACTATCCCTATAGTGGGATGAGCTACTGTGGAGATCCAGATCTGCCACTTCCACCTGGTCGAGTCTGGGGGCCCGATGGTAAGTGACAGATTGCTATTCTTGTGTGGGCATGTTAAAGTTTTTGAATAGTAATTGATGGTACTGATTCATGTACTTTTGGTATGCAGATATAGCACCGGTAAAACCGACCGGATATATGGGACGACCGGCAGCGTCTGGAGCTACAGGTCCAAGTGGGTCGAGAGCGGCACAGACTGAGGATGCAGCCGCCCTGCTGGAGGACATCCGCCATAGATGCGAAAGGTTGTTGACCGGAGTATCAGAGCGCGGGTGGCAGGACTTAGACGACCAGTTCATAGAGCCATGTGTTGGTCTACCCTCGGAGTGGCGAGGTGTCATGCGGTGCATGGCGATGGCCGGTCAGGCTATGCGCGATCTACATGCTGCAGGGGCAGAGCCATTGGCCCGGGAGCCTCCAGATAGTGATTAGGGGTAGGGGCATGTGGTGCCCCCTATGATGTATGTAGGGGCAGGTGGTGCCCCCAGTTTTGGGTTTTTGTTTGTAACATGCTATGGGCATGTTGTATGTATCAGAGTAGATGGACTCTAAACACATGTTTTGCGACACATATTATGGATATGCATCGTTTTTTGATGGTTTATTTAATGTTATGGTCTTGTATGAAATGTGTGTGATAAATGCCAATCTAGAACATGGTTTGAAATACTATCTACATAGTGATTCTGTTCTCGAGGTACATGGTTGAAAGTTATGGTTTCAAACGCACGTATTAAGATTTTCACTCGTAAATAGCGTCTAAACAACACAGGGTTATGCACACGATAAACACCATTTAGTTGCATTACAAGAAGCAGGGAATCCAAACGAACGTGCAGATGGAGGATGCGATGAAAGAGGGCATCAGCTAAAAGGCCACGCACTGCATCATATTCGGCCTGATTGTTGGTGGCAGAACCAATGCATACCCCGTTAGAGAGAACAAGGGCATGCAAGGGGGTGAAAATGGCCCAACCTGCCGAGGCTAGATTCCGAGAGTAGCGACTTGCACCATCGGCGTAACCGATAAAGGGTGTGGACGGGGGGTCCTGCAGAATGGTGTGACAAGACAACAAATGAGGGGAGGAAAGGGAACGAGGGCAGCGTGAGTGTACAGAAGTCATCGGGCGGCAACCGCAGGAGGGAGTGCAAGGGGTCGGATGATCATGACTCATACAGGGTGGTATATGAGGGCTATCGGAAGCAGGGAGAGGACTCGAGCTGCGGAGGTCAACAGAGATACGGGTGGGGTGATCTCGGGTATGGGTAGGGAAAGGGTGGTCAAGTGACACAACAGGGGAGGGTGCAGATGGGCTAGGCTCCAAGTGTCTCGCAGAGGAGGATAGGTAAAGAATGGTGACAGTAGATTCGGTCATCTGAACATCAAGGGGGGGAATGTCGATGGGAGCGGGGGGATCCTTAGGCTAGCCTGAAGCATACTGCGCGAGGATGGGAGAGGCGGATTGATTTTGTTCAACCTCGTACTCGCGGATCACCTCTAAAGAGGCGCGGTAATGCGTCAGGTGAGGACAATGGTGGGAGTAATGGCCATGGATGCCGCACAAAGCACAGGGTTTGTTGGTGCGGAGAGTCTTGGGGTTGTTGGTTACGGACGAAGAAGGAGTGGAAGCTTCAGGGACCGTAGACTCGGGGAACGTGACTTTCACCATGGGCTGAATACGGGGTAACTCAGGACAAGCATGGGTGGCATGACCGGTGACATCACATAAAGCACAAGGCTTCGCGGGCGGAGGAGGAGCCGAGTCAGTCGTGGTGGTCTTGTCTTTGGGTGCCCCCTTGCGGGCTTTGCCTTTTTTCCCGGGAGCCGTCACAACAGGAGAAGGGTCCTGTGGAGGTGCTGGGGGCACAGTGGCAATGGAGGAAGCAAGGGGGACCGGTTGGACCGGTGTCAAAGCCATGTAAGGTTTGGGGTGACCAGGAGGGGTGGCGGCTGGGGGATCAAGGTACCAGACCGAAATGCCCAAGGTCAAGTTAGGGAGAGAGAGGGTGGCCATGACGGGGGCAGAATATACTCCGGGAGGGGGAGTGAGGAAAGGGATCTGCCCAGCAGGGAAATGACCAGGAGGGACGGCTTCGAGGTGGTTGAGGCCAGGAGGAACCGATCCAGGAGGATAAAGAGGTTCAGGGATACCAGCTGCAGGGGAAGGGCCAGAAGGAGGAGGTCCAGCTGGCTGAGATGAATGGCTAGGAGCGGGTTGCGGCGGGCGAGGGGGAGGTTGCTGACTAGCCGAGGCAGGCCGCTTATGGGCAGCCTGAGACGATTGCATCATGCAAACATTCGAAGAGCTGGGATCAGTGATGGGAGGAGGAGGAAGGTTAGGGAAAGTTCCAAGCAGGGAGGAATCTTTGTAAACGTCGGGGGAGACACTGGTCAAGGAATCAACGGTTTGCTTGATGGCTACAGAAGAGATAGTCGTCTCAGGGGAGGTCTGAGATTTTGGCTCATGATATGTCAACTGGTCAATGGTGACTATCTTTCCATTATGGGGGAAAGACATCTTGTGAAAGACCGCGGATGGGACAACAGACATAGCATAGGTGTAGCTTCGCCCCAATAGAATGTTGTAATCTAGCGGGGCGTCGATGACTTCGACGTCAACACAAACAGTCTTACCGGCGAGGGTGATAGGACAATTACGAAACAGGCCAATGGGCTGGGAGGCATGACCGTCCCACGCTCGAAGGGTGATCGTGGAAGGGGCCAGTTCAGGGGATCCGAGTTGCTTCCAAACCGAAGCGAACATCACGCAGGTGGATGCCCCCTCATCAATGATACACCGGGACACGTTGGCGTTCCGAATTTTGACTGGGATTTGGAAGGCGACGGAAGGAGGGAGAGGAGGATGGTCCGATTGAGTGGCATCAAAAACAATCATTTGGTCATCAGCAGGATCTACAGCGCCCACGGCAGATAGTAGAGCCTTCTTTTGGGAAGGGCACGACTGGAGGAGTTCCAGTGTGGAAATGGCAGCAGGGGATTGCGCCAAATCGTCTACTATACTATACGAATGAGCAGCTCGACCAGAAGCAGCATTTTGACGTAATGGTCCCTTAGAAATCTTGGTATGGACCTCAACTTTGGGTTGAGGGATATGTAAGGGGCCGCTGGATGTCGAAAGAGGCTCTGTAGAACCTGAAGAAGGAGGCTCGGGGGCAGACTGAGCAGGAGGCTTGGGGTACTGACGAGACCGAGTTTGAAGGTGAAGATCGACGGGCGGGTTAGGATCGGAGTGCATCATGAGGATCTGGTAATCGGAGGAACCAGAAATGGAAGGGGGAGTGGCGACCTGGGTATCAGGTGGTTGGGTAGCCACGAATCCTTGCTGAGGGAAGGGATCGGTAAACACAGCGGGTTGAGTAGTGGCCACATTAGGAGGAGCATGAGGTGAGGCGTGCTGTCCGCGCAATGTGGCTTGAGACTCCCACATCTGCCGCATCTGGGGTAAAAGGGGACAATCGTGAGTGTAATGACCATAAACACCGCAACACGAACAGGGCTTGTTTTTGCGAAGCGGCCTGTCCGGCTTGGGCTGAATGCCCGGTTGCGGGTTGCTAGTGTTAAGGTCCACACCAGAATTGGGTCCTCGGTTACCAGGGGCAGATTGGTTTTGGTTGCCTCTCCACCTTCTTTGAGAAGAAGGGGGATTAGTCGCGCCCTGCTGTGCAAATACTTGCCCTGGAGGGGGCTGTAAGTGTTGTTGCGGGTTTTGAGGAGGCAAGGGAGGTGGAAGCGCATATGCTGGAGGAGCTGGCGCACCAGGCTGTGGATAAAGGTAAGGGTTGGGTTGGGCAACATTGAGGTAAGCAAGAGGTTGGGCAAAAGGAGGAGGCATGCCGTATCCTGGATACATGTTGCCGGGAGGGGGAAGAGCGCTGGAGGTGCTGGCTCCTCCCTGAGGGAGACCATAGCCCACAGGAGGTTGAGCATACGGATGGGAAAGAGCTCCAACGATACCGTCGGCGGAATGAGATGCCCCCGGGGCGTTAGCGCCACCGGGCCTGGGGATGTCAGGAAGAACGGTATAAACATAACCAGATTGAGCGTAGATCAGGTCATATTTTAAAGCTATTTGGAGGGCGGCTTCTTCAGATTGAGGAAAGTGAGAGGAGACATCTTTGCCGATGGGAGATGGGAGGGTGCGAAGGAACCAGTCCATGTAAACCCGATCTTCAAAGGGAGGGGCTCGACATAAGCTCCGTCTTCGTCGCCATTCCTGAACATGGGCAGAAAGGCGTGTGGAAGAGGATTGCTTAAAAGAAGTCAAGAGCTCCGTACCAGTGTCGTATCGGAGAGGGAGCTGGAAGTACGACAAGAAGGCTTGGGCAAGAGTCTCGAACGTGGTATGGGAGGAAGTGGCCTGTTCGACATACCATTTAGAAGCTTCGCCGGTAAGCGTGCGTTGGAAAAAACGAAGACGGATGGAGTCATCGGTAATGGAGTTGGAGGAACACCACATGTGGAAAGACCGGACGTGATTGGTTGGGTCTTCGCCATTAAGGCCCTCGAACTTAGGGATATCAGAGGGTAACTTGGTAGGCATAGTGGGCCAGGTAGTATTGTGGTGAATGGGGTCGTTAATCAACTGATGGAAATCGGGGAGGCTGAGGCCTGCAATGTACGGCAACACAGGGGTGGCCGGAGTAGTGGTTGTGACGGTTCCGCTAGAAGTAGGGCCGGCATTGGGGCCGGGAGAACCGCTAGCGTTAGGCCCTGATCCAGACATGGTGAAGGTAACAGGGGGAGAACCAGAAGGAGAAGGGGGACCCGATGAATCAGGAGAGGAGTCGGAGTGCGGACTCGAAGGTGGACTGGCTCGACGACGGCGGTGCGGAGCAGGTCGATCAACCGGAAACTGAGGATGAAGGCCAAGAAGTCTCCGGGAAAGGCGCCTTGGGGGCGTAATGATGACAGGAAGAAGGAAACCGACAGGGGCAGAAAGGGACAGAATCAATTATGGTCAAGGGCAGAAAAGGTGCAGTGACAATTGATTTTAGAGTCTTTGCCAGGCGGTGTTAACCAGGCGCTTCTTCGCTTAGGGTCAGTGTGTGGCGTGCGTTAATTTTAATTTTTAAACCCTTTCCGTTTTGAGAGCAAGAAAAAAGTGTGCTGCGTAGCTGAAAATAAACCTACAAAGAACAGAATATAATGCTGAAATAATAGAAAAATAATAGCTACTTGTGCATCTATCTAACCCAAGAAGGCGGGTCTCTCAAAACTATGCTGAAAAGAAAGGGAAAAACTATGGAAAACACATGGAAAAGGGGCCAATAGATCTAAGGTCAAAGGGGACAGGGATCTAGAGGACAAAGCTGCTGAAAAGAGGTGCAGATCACAGCCAAGAGACAGAGGCAAGGTGGCTGGAAAAAGGAAGGAAATCAGCAAAAAAACGGAGGGGCAAGGCGGAGGCCTTCGAAGGAGGTCCAAACAAAATGACAGGAGGTGATTTGAAAGGAAGAAAGGCTGATTTCAAAGGATCTGAAAGGGAGGTAACAGATCTGGAAAAAGGAGGCTGAAGCTCTGAAAAACAGACGGCTGAAACAGCTTAAAACTCTTCCACAAAAAGTGGAGGGTACTAAAGCCCTAAGGGGCTAGGTTCCCACTTAGATGAGTAAAAACAGATCAGAACTTGGTCAAAACAGGCTGAGACAGAGGCTGGAGGACCCTGATAGAAGCTGCAGAAAAACCCAGAAAAAATGCTGAAAAAATGCTGAAAAAATGGCAGGTCGCAGTTTCTGACCTGATTTCAGTGCAGGTCGCAGGAAATAGGCTAAAAAGTGCGACCCAGAGGTCCAGGTCGCAGGTTTAGGGCCAAAAAGTGCGACCCCCAGTTCCGGTTGTCTCGGCGATAGATTTTCAGGAAAGTTGTCGTCTCAGTTGCGGTTGGTGTCGCTTACCTGTGCAATAGGGCCAGAAACACACGGAAGTTAGAAATTTTGATGTTTTAGGGTTTTATGTGAGAAAAACAACATGAAACTAGGAAAAATAAACAGCTGAAAAGAAACCCTAGGGTCTGAAGTAGCTGGATATGTAGGAATATGAAAAACGACAGCGGTCGTAATTTAAAACCCGTGTGGAGTCGCCATTTGTTAGTATGAATCCTTTGTCGAAGTGTACAAAAAAGGACCACTTTAGCTACGCATAACTAATAGCCCTAACAACAAAAGTGGCTGCCAATATCTTCAGATCTGCGATTAGTTAGACAAGAAAATAGCTGCAAAACACCAGATCTATGTATGGAAAGACATTAAGCAGTAAAATAAATGGTTTGCTCCATGCATCCAATAGACAAGACAAGAACACAATTTTTTGAAATAATTTTTATATTACAGGGCACCTGGGAGGAAAACAAGAAGGTGTATCCAGCTCTCCTCAATGGGATGGGTTCTTTGTAGTCCTCAGCACTTCAGATCTAAGCTTTCTCTCTCTTGTAGGTGTAGAAAACCCAATGCAAACATGAAGCTCAATGGGAGCAAATGATGAAAAATGAGACCAAGTGTATAGATTCAGAGTGATCTAGTAGGCAACAAAAGGTGAAGAATGATGGGGAAAACCCTCCTATTTATAACAAAATATTGGGTCATTCTAGATCTTGGTGCATGATTAAAATAATGTTAACCAAGCCTAGATCCACCTTTTATGGAATACTTTATTATATTTGTTGGAGGGAAAGGGTCTTTGACTTGGGTCAAATCCCTTGATTAGTCAAAAATAAATAAATAAATGATTTATTTATCTTTTTAAGGAAGTGGTTGGAAGATAATCAAATAAATAATGATTCATTTAATTATTTGTGGGTGATTTGGTCATATTTAACAAGGAATATTATCTAAATAAGATTTAAATAATTATTCCTAGAAAATAATAAGATAAATAAAGGTTTATCTAATTAATTTCTTTGTTTTTGGGTTAAACATGACTGGGAATAATAATTAAATTATGGTTTAATTAATTATTCCATGAGGAAAATCAAACAAACATAGGTTTGTTTAATATTTCCTTTTGGGGTTTCCTGTTTTAACATAGTGAAAGCAGTTTTACTTAGGGTAAAACTGGTCTTACATGGTGTACTTGGGTCCATCTAATGATAAGAAGTTAGATGACCAAAAAATGGTGTAACACTTACCATCAAGCAAACAGTAAAAACTCACAAGAAATTGCCTCATTAATTGCCAACTGCCTGTTTTCCATAACGGTAATATTCCCATTTTACCAGAGTTCAGTGTTCTGACTGTCATCGTTCGCACCATATGGCCTTCCCATGGATCTACTGACCTCTGATGAAGAATTTGTGCTGCTTCAAATCCTTAATTATATCCGAAGTAGGGTGTAGCCTAAACAACTTGGCAACCGTGCGCATCCCGTCGAGCTCCGAGTTTGGAATAGTTCGGGGATCATCCTTTCCTTCTGTTGGGCTGAGGCTGCGATATTCAACCATGTGTGGTACATGCGTTCCCCATGATTCGGATGCGATGTACAGGCGTGGTCTACCCTGAGTCAAGCCGTTAGTGTTCTGCAGAGCTGCATCGAGTGCTCCTGTGCCATCCACCACCCTAAATATTCGCAGAAACTCATCCCGCAAAGTCTCCCAATGGAAAGTGTGCTAATGTACCTCCGCGTCTAAATACCATGCAGCTGGACGTAGTCCCAGAGCATGGATGAATAGGTGGATCCATTCTTTTGGGGTTCTATCATACCACTGCGTTTCCCATGTGAGCAAATATCTACCTGGATCTTCTGACCCAAGGAAATTTTTGATCCATCTCATAGTTGGAGCTTCAAATCATAGGATCATCTTAACCCGACACTCTTCCCAATCGCGAAATACCTTCCCATGCGTATCCCACTAGTGCGCAGGTGTTTCGCGCAGGGCTAGCTTAAGGGCCCATAGCCTGTGTCCCTTGGGAACTTCTGCTTCGAATGCGCATAAAAATTCTTTAATGTTACCTGAATCCCCAAAGTAGGGCAGGTCTCTTACCTCGGAGGAGATGTAGCGGAAGTTCCTTGTGACCCGAAGACATCGCAGCATCAAAACCTCGTGCAACTAGCCTTGCCAATTCTCTAGTTCCCCATTAGAGTCGGAAAAGCATTCACTGTCTTTTCCCCAACAGAGTGCTCCTTCCACCGTGGGGTTAATCCAATCTTTTTCCTGTGTAGTCAACTTGTAAATGTGATCCACTTCCTCCTCATCTCATGCTGCTCTGTATACCTTGCACCTTCCACGGGATCCAACGGTACTATTACTTGATTATTTTCAAACACCATGCTTCACTTTTTGAGATTGATAACACTCCCCATATCTATAGCCCACTCCAGTCCTAGAAGCGCAGAGTAGGGGTCTGCATATTCTACGATTTCTATTACCTCAAAGTCAGCTTGGGCCTTTACTCCTGCGATATCTACCATGATTTTTGGAAGCCTTCCCAGAGGGATGATCTTCTGTTGATTCACCATGCGCAGCTGGATGGTGGACCATTCCAACTTAGTTTCTCCCATTCATTGCCATGTTTTTTTAGGTAACACGTTCACATTCAATCCAAGGTCCAAAATAACCTGATCCATCTCGTAGTCACCAATCTGCATAGTCAGCCGCATTTCCCTTCAGGTGCGTTTTTTATACCTGTATATTTTGTGTACATCCTTGGTCCCTGGGGTCGGATCAAGTCGCGTTGCGCATCTATTCATTAATGCCTGAAGGTTCTCTATAGCCTTTGGGTTACGTAGCAGCTTCATACATTCTTGGAGAAAGGGCCCGACCCCCTCATCTGTCTTGGGGTGTGTCGATACCTGCATAGTAGCTGCTTCTTCCTGAGCGAATTCCTCGCCAGCTACGACCATTGTTTCTTGTCCCTTTTTCATGTTTGATCCTTCTTGATGGGTCAGAGGATCCTTGGCAGCCTCTTCCTTTGGTCCCTGGGTGGCCATCCCACTGCGTGTTATAACTTCGCACTTGGGTCCATGTTCCTTAGCTCGGCTTTAACTCTCTGCACATTCTGTGTAGGGGTGGGATGCTTTTCCTGCATATTTTTTATTAATATTGGGCAATATTCGATCACATGGTCCAGATGTCTGCAATATTTGTAGGATTTCCTTGTAGGATTTGGGAAGTCCCTTACAAAGTGTCCTACTTCCCTGCAGTTATAACAGATTAGCTGTTTGAGTCCTTGACCTGCGCTTTCTCCCTGACCTCCCCTACCCCTAGCTGGGGAGCCACTGAAGTTTTTGAGAGATCTAGGTGACGCAGGGTCTGATTGCACCCTATACAAGTTTCCTTTATCAATCATCAGATCATAAGTTCCACAGTTCTACTCATCATGTCCTACCAACCGGTATAATCTGCACCATTGTTGCTTTAGTTCCGAGACGTACACACCTAGCTGGGGGAAATGGTTCATATCATGCATCCCTGCTACATGGCAGTCATCGCACCACAATGCAGATCCGCTTGAGCCTAGACGCAATAGGTTGGGTTCTCCACTTGCTCCTGGACGCACCAGACTAGGTCCTCCTGCCTGCATGTAATCTGCCAGTAGTGGGCACTGATCCTTTGTATGTCCAGATGCCTGACATCATATGCACCACAAGTCTGTGCTAGCTCCTTTTCCTCATTCCTTTCGTAGGTTCTGAATTTCCATGTGCATAGCTCTGAGTTGCTCCTGAATTTGTTGTACTCCTAATGAAGTATCTTCTCTGGGCACAGCTTCTAGTTTCATAGCGACTTCCACATATTTTTCCTGCGACTCGAAGGTTTGGTGACTCATTGGTGTGTGTAGGTGAGGAAACAACATAGTGATGAACCATTCCGTATGTTTTCTATCGTCATACTCAAATCCTCCTTCCCTGATTTCTCTCTTCAGTCACTGATCAGCCTCCCATACAGATTTAGATGCTCCTTGCTTGAAGTCCTTCACATATGCTACTAACTGAGAGTACAATTTTGGCTTTCGGAACTGTTGCTTTAGAGCGCCTTTAATATCTTGAATAGATGCATTCGTGTTCTGAGATATGTATCTCATATACCAGTACAAAGCTCTTTCTTCAAATGTCAGGGATAGCTGCGCCCTTTTCACCGTATCGCTTGCCACATTTTGCGTAGTCCATATGGAATTTGCAACAAACCAAAATCGGTTCATTTCCTCATCTCCTACCCCCTTGAAGGTAGGTAGTTTCAGGTGAGCAGCCATATCACTATCCGATGGAGGTGGTGGTATGGGAAAATTCTTACCTTTGCGCGGCCTAGACGGTGGTGTAGCTGAAGGGCTCTGTGCAACTATCTCTCGTAGAGGGCTATAGACAGATCTTCCCCCTTCAAGGTTGGTTCGATAGTATTTACCACTGTGTTTCATTCTCTCGTCCAGATTCGAGGTCATTCACTCGGTATGACTACACAGAATACTCTTCTCGCACAGTAGTATCTTAATCAGTAGGGGTAATGTCTTTAGAAACTTACCCTGAAAACCTTTAAAGAATCTTCACTCTGCTTTGAAGTAGGATATAGACTGATCAATGGAAAATTCTGTCACAAACCCTCCTAGCACACTGTCCACCCAGTGATCCACCGTGCGAGTGATGGTATTTTCAGTCCTTTCTAGCTGCTAGATCAACCCTGGATTCCACTAAGTGACTCATTCGTCCTTCCAACACTTATGGAACTCTACGAGCCTTTCTAGCCACTCCTGAAGCTCGATTGCAAATTCCACAAAGAAAATTTTGTAGCTTTTCGTAAGAATGTACCTGTCTTTCCAATTTTTCGTCGTTAACCTCGTGTTGTGATTCTCTTTTATCGCAAATTCCTAAATCTAATTTTCGAACCACTCTTCAATTTACTTCCTCTCAGGCTTCCAGTACTCTCTTGTCATTACCTAATCCCCTTCTCAAAATGCTCCCATTCCTGGAAATGGAACCATTTGTTGGCTCAAGGGGTCCTGACCCAGGTTTGGAGGTTAAGGTTTGCCAACAAACCCCTATACTACTGGCCCTTTCGGCAATGACCTACTTGCGCAGGTCAAAGTCTCACCCGAAGTAGTATGGGTGGGTGCTGGAACCAGGTTTCCGCACCCTCAGAGAGGATAGGTAAACCAAGAAGAACTATGTCTGGCTTTATAATGACCAGATCGCCTATCTCAGAATCGGATCTATAGATCTCCTTCGCATCCATGTGCGCAATATCAACTATACTTACTATGCTCCACAAATCATATATGTCTAAAATAGTAGTGCATAATTACACAAAATATGACAGAACAGACCCAGATATAGTAAAAACACTTAACACAGTAATTTCGCAGCTTAACACAGAATATGCATAACACAACAGCTATCAAAGATTCGCATCAATAGTACACATAGATTCAGTTACGCAAACAACCTTTCTCATTCATTAATCCTTCAGTTCCTTCTTATAATACCCAAATCTGAGCTGCACACACAGTAGCAGGGTCAGCACGCAGCAGGACTTGGGATATCCGCACACACAGCTAGTAGGAGTCCTTTCCCCAAAAACCCAAACAGATCTACTAAGCCTCAATTCGCATCAAGATCTTATCATCTTCTTACCTTATAATTCAAAATTTCCTTCTATTTATAATAATCTAGCCTAATGTTTCCTATGGTCCGCAAATCGTGGTTTGTGGACTCTAGGTCTACCCTTTGACCCATTACAATGCTTTCGGGGCTTTGAACCACCCCAAAACACCTGTGCTAGACTAATTATACTCAAAAAGATACAAAATTGGACCAGTTTCGTAGCTTGTAGGAGACCATGTTCCAACAAACCTTTAGCTTCAAGATAAGGTAAGGTATTGTTTGAGGAACCTACCATTCATTGGTCCTCCTAGAATTTCCTACCCATTAAGATCTTCTAACAAAAATGTCTTATTACCCCTGAATGTTGTAATCTTGTATGGACCTTTCCATAAGTTATCAAACTTACCATGCTTGCCTTTGTCTTCATTTCAGGCGTCCCATTGAAGAACAACATCTCCTAATTTGAAATCATCATCTTTGGTTTTCTTGTCATAGATCTTCTTGATTTTCTCCTGAAGTTTTGAAGTGTGATTGAAAAATTCTTCCCTTGACTGCTGTAAATGAATCATTTGACCGATTCTTCGTTGGATGTCATTTGTCTCACTATCGATATCTTGCAGAATTTTAATTATCGAAACTACTAAAGAAGTGGGAAACACTGTGTACACACCATGTGACTAGCTGGAAAGGTGACATGTGGATTGATCTCTTCGTGCTAACTTTGTATGCCCATAGATAATTTGTGAGATTTTTGTGTCAATTTATTTTGTTCTCTTGTAGCAATTTCTTGATTATGTTCACCAATGATTTTTTTGACGATTCAACCAACCTGTTTCCTTGAGGATAATATGTTGTATAATGCCCGAATCTTATGTAATATTTATCACAAAATTAAATCATATTTTTGGAATTAAAGGTATTTTCATTGTCAGCGATAATTTTCTTCGGGCAACCAAAATGAGACTGAATATTTCTCTCCAAAAACTGAATAATGATGGTGTCTGTAGCTTGTCTCATGGGGATGGCTTCAATCCACTTTGAAAATTAATCAGTGGCAGTGAGTATCCACTTATGTTGAGCTGATGATGGAGGATGGATCTAGCCAATGAAATCAAGACCCCACTGTTGGAAGGGTGCTTGAACTGCAATTGGTTTCAAGGGCAGTGGTGAAATCTTTATCTTTCCCTGAAAAATTTGACACTCATGACAACTCATGACAGTTTTATAAACATCGGAAAACAAACTTGGCCAATAAAATCCAACCCTCAGTATCTTGTTTGTTGTAGTCTTACAGAAAATATGACCACCACAATCACCTTTATGAAATTATTCCATCACCTTATCAACTTCACCTTCTACCAAATAGTTCAAAAAAAATCTACCTAGGTATTTCTAATAAAAAACATTGTTAAGAATGAAATACTTAAGAGCCTTCAACTTCAAAGATCTACCTTTATTGCTAGGAAATTCAGGAGGAGGATTCAAATGTTGCAGCACATGTATAATATCAACATACCATGGTGATGAAGAAAAAATTCAGGATGCCTGAGGTAATGAATCAGCCTCTTGATCCTCAGATAATACATCAATGAAATTGATGTCCAGGGCATGTAATTTTGAGTCCTCCATGAGCTTATCCAAGCCTTGTCCCTTGATTAGTTTTGTAGGTTTGATTTCAAAGTCATACTCTAGCATGGTAGTTATCCACTTTCCATGCCAACCTTCAAGATCATTCTATGTTAGCACATATTTGACAACATCGTTAGGGACATATGCAAGAAAATGAGAGTGAAGAATATAGACTTTAAATTATTTCAATGCTTTAACTAGCGCCAAGGCCTGTTTTTTGATGATATTTTACTTCAAGGCTGCATCTCTTATGGTTCTAGTGAAGAAGGCGATGGGTTGTTCTATTTTCTGATATTTCTTTTGCATAAGGACAACAACTAGAGTATCTTCAAATCAAAGGGGAAAATGATAAAATCAAGTGTATAATCCGAGATGATAAGAATAGGAGCATGAGACAATGAAAAATTAACTTGATTGAATGATTTCTTTGCCTCATCAGACCACTTCACCTTACTTTATTTCTTCAACATATCAATAATTTCTCTTAAATTTTTAGCAAGGTTAGGAATAAACCTTCTCAAGAAATTGATTTTACCATTGAATAGTCGATTTCCTTGTTGCTTCTAGGATAGTCTGAATTCTAAATTGCTTCAATCCTTGAAGGATCTATTCGGATGTCATCTTTAGATATGATATGACCAATAAATTTCCCTTCTTCAATATTTTTATCACTCAAAAAAAGTGAAACACTATTTGACATGGTCATAGAGCTCATTTGTCAAAGGTATGGTCATAGAGTTCATTTATCACAAGTTCGTATAGGAAAATTATAATTTTTTCATATTTTACCTATCCTAAGGTTCAAGCCCACCTCCATTCAAGTAATATCATTTCCCATCAGTCATAATTTGCTGACATATTTCATTTCCCAAGATTTTGAATTCAAAAAGGTCACTTTAGCCAGATTTTCCTATTTTTGTAGCATTTTACACTATAAAAAGACAGTTTTCGCTACAAAACTGCTTAATAGTTTCGTAGCGAAACTGTCGGAAAATGAACTAGCCACGCTATGAAAAACGGTTTTTTTTTCTTTCTTGTCAAATCCAGAGCAAGGTGTCAGTCCATGATTAAAATAGTTAGGGTGGATGTCATTCGAATTAATTAGGGTTAAACCAAGGTACAAAGGTCATGTCTGAGGTCATCCTTATTGTTTTCAGCATGTATGAGTTATGATTAAGGCATGAGTTGTCATCGAAAATTTAAAACATTACCCAATTGAGTCTTTGTCATTCTTCGCTTCATTTTTGGATGCTATTGAGCTCTGGAGAGATGTTTCACCAAGCTAAACTGGTTGCTAGCATTTTCAAAAGTTTCAAGTGTCACTAATCAAGCGAGGCAGAGAAGGTATAAAATCACCATAGCTGCAAAGAAGAAGACCAAAAAAGGTGGTCACTGCCTCAGATATGAGCCAATGGAAATGAATTTGTTGAATGAATACCCAACTACATTGGAAGTATTTATAATAACAGGGTGTTTGCAATTCTGCCAAAGGATGCAAGGGTGTCATTTGCAAGTTTCAAAGGAGTTTGCTAAGAGTTTTATTGGATCATATTCAAAGGTGGGAAGGTTAAATCTCATAGTAACGCCAAAAACCATTGCGGAAACAATAGGAATCCCTATAGGAGGAGAGAAATGATTCAAAGGCATCAAGTTCACCATGCAGGACTGTAAAGAAATCATCAAGACAAAGCATAGTGAAATTGATCTCACAAATGCTCTCCCAAGGAGATATATGAAGGAAAACTACTCAAAGCTGCTACTGATCATTTAGAAGTACTTCACCTGTGAAGGGAGGTATCACATGGTCTACTCCTACCACCTTAGGATTTTGTTGCATTTTGTGGGTAAGAGGTCTCTTGATTTTTCTTTTTACTTATACAAAAGCTTAGCTAAAATGTCAGATAAGGTTCAAGTTAAAATAGAAGGAAATGAAACCTCTATTTTTCATCATGGTTTGATCAAGTTGTTGGTGTTAGAGGAGTTAAAAATATTAGGCAGAGATTGGTCATATTTTCTGTTCATAAGTGGTTTTGAAGTAGATTTTATCACCCAAAGAACTCCCAAACCTAGAGATATCCCATCACCTTCGGTGAGCGCTTAGAACCAGTGAGCATGGAGACGACCTTTGAGCACGTCGGCACACCCAAAGTTACACCTGCAAAAAAAAATCCAATAGTTAACAAACATGGTAGCAAGAGGGTTACAAGGAGCCAAATAGTGGCTAAAGGTAACTTAGAGGACATCTTGCATGCCATTGATATTGAGGAAACTCCCATAGTCCAAGCTAAATACATAGATGAGGGAGGAAGGAAGCTTAAGAAAGGAAATACAGCTAAGAAGTTAGAATTTGCAGGTGATGATACTGTATTTATGTTTCAAGCTAGAAAATCAATGACAAGACATGCCAGAAAAGTCTTGGAAAGTATCAAAGAAACTCAAAAGGCCAATGAAACTGTTCAGCCACCACCAAGCATCATAGACCTCTCCTCACCTACAAAAGAAGAATTAGTCATCAAACAAAAGAAGGGCAAAGAGATAATCACTAAAAATTCAGAGGTTGAAGTCCTTAAAGAGCAGTTGAAAAGTGAAAGTGAAGAGATATCAGTCTTGAGGAAAGAAGCAAAGAAACATAGAGCTGAAAGAGTGCAGTTTGAACAGATGAGGAAGATTTGGGAGGATCAAGTCACAAGTGTCTCAAAGACATTAGACAACACATAAAAAATGATAAAGTGGACTCAGCCACTAATAAAAGAGGTAAATCACATAAAAAAGATAAACCTGCACTTAAAATATAAGAACAAGACATTGAAGGACCAAGTCAAAGACCTTCAAGAACAACTAGAATTGATTCATGAAGAGCTAGAAAAGAAAGGCTTCAAGATGACTGTGGTTGAGGAGCCCATAACTCAGCTGATCATAAATGAGGAGGAAACACCACAGAAGCCTTAAGTTGAGATTGAATGTGTTTTATAGGGTTCATTACATGCATAATATCAAGTTTTTTTCAGTTGGAGGTCACTTTTTGGAGACAGTTTTGAAGTCTGGAATTTCTGCACTTTTACACAGTTTCGTAGCATTTCCAGGTTTAAAGGGAAAACGCTACAAAAAAACATGTAGCAGCCTTTTTAAAGTCACTTTGGTTCAGAGGAATATTGATGGTGGTGATGTGTCATGACTTTATTGAAACCATGGAACAACAAAGGAGCGAATCTTTGGGTGCGACTACTTTTTAGACAAAAGCTTATTACGAAACTCATGTTTTCGTAGCAAGATATTTTTGAAGGTTTTGGAGCATCTTAATGGCTGTTTTGGACATTTGGACTCCTCCAACATGTCATGAGACCTTAACATCAAATATTTATGACTCTAAGGAAGTGTTGTGGAGACAGGTCATCAGCCAAAGCTCTCGTTGAAGATAAGGGTTATGCATTCCTGAAAAATAGGGTTTTGTTCCACATGTCTAGGAGAGTCTTAAATATGTAAAGTGGAAATGAACCTATCATGTGTCTTTCAAGCATGTAATACTTATTTTTCAACTGTCATGTAACTGATTCACAAGATAAGGTAGACTATGTAATAAATAGGAGTTAGAGTCCTATTAGGAGATGGCTTCTTTAAGGTGTAGCTATCAGTTTCTTGTTAGAAGTCATTCTTTTTTAGTTATGTGATGTGTCATAGGAGAATTCGATGAATCTAGCCACCAGGAAGATCATCCTTGTTGTAAGAATGTCTATTTAAAGACAAATATCGAATTAGTGAGGGGTTGGATATTTTTTGCACCAAACTGTTGCTTTATGTATTTTGACTTATATCAGTAATAGAGAGTGAATTTCTTCTTGATAGACCTAATATTCTCATGGGGTTTTTAATGTCTTATTGATCTACATCTTATGTTTTACCACTTGCAGTAGATTTTGTTTCTATTACTCAGAATTCATAACTCTATTCTCTGACTTTATTTAGTAATGAAATGACTGTGTTTTCCTATGTTGTATGAGTGAATTTCCTTTGTTAAATACCTCTATCTGTCTCAGCTTCCATGTCACAAAAACTTGCCACTGGAACTACTGATTGTTGACTATGTAAGCCCAATGGTAGCAAACCGCATTCTTTCAACCGCAATCATAAAAAACAAGATACAATTTCTATAGAGTTAGCCCTCTAGCACTCTCACTAACCAATATCATAAAATCCATTTTGAGAGAGCCTCTCATCGAAGAGGCTAAGCTTCAAAATCAAAATTAGTTTGAAACAAGTTACACTTAGTTGTCGATCAACACCAATCAAGTACAATTTGTGATAACATTTTGGCATCTGCCGGAGCCCGAAGATATATTTTTCCCGAAATTTTGTTGAACTCTTGAAGGTAGCAGGAGCTCAAAATTTGTTCGAGGCTACAACTACCTTGGTGAATCCATTCAAAATTTTCATGTTCAAAGGTGGCTTTCAAAAGGAGATATACGAGGAGTAATCCCGACCCAAATCCACCTACAATTTTGGATAATCCAAACACAATATCGAGAGGCATTCAAGGCTTCTGCACAATCAGTACTCCATTACACACAAAAGCATTGTCCTTTGAAGTTTAAGAAGTCCTGAGATAAAAAGTTTGATGATAAAATTCAGGAAGTCTTGTTTAGGTATGAAAATGAAAAATAATTGACTGAAATTGTCTTAGACCTACATAGAAGAGGTATTTATACCTCAACCTTAGTGACCCAAAAAGATAAAGAAGAGTTTTGGGAGCCAGTCACATTAGAGTTATTGTTAGAGAGGGAATATTTAGATAGGTTGAAGGAAATAGACCCATTTTAAATCTTGATTGAAGTAAATCTGGTTTTCCTATACCTGACTGGAGTTCAGTTGTAACTGTATTACAAAGACCAATCACTCCACCTCTTAATAGTTCCTCTTCCTCTACTACTGTTGTCCCTGAAACTACCACAGTTCATGTCATCATGGCAGGAAATTTGCCACCTCCACCTTCTACTACACCTGCTAGGTATGCCCCTCTTGTTCTTCCAGTTGTCCTTAATGCCCTTCCTAGAAAATATTATGCTAGAATCAAAAATTTAGGAAGTGATGAATATATTACAGCTGAAGAGCATGTAGATCATTTTAATGACTTTATAGACAGGGAGGAGGTTGACCATGAGGATGTCAATATGAGACTATTTTTTGAGAGCTTTACTGGTGAGGTCAGAAAGTGGTTCAAAGCCTTGCTCTAGGAAGCCTGCATAATTGGAATGAATTTGAATATAGATTCTTGAGAAAGTGGGGAAATAGAACCAACCATGTGAAAGCCCTCACTGAGTACAATAGTTTGAAAATAGTTTTTGATGAAACTGTCCAAAATTCTCCAAGAGATTTAACAAATTTTATGACTCCATCCCCACCCATCTTAAGCCTCCTCCAGGAGCAACTCAATTGAGATATGCTGAGGCCTTTGACTGTGAATTTTATATCCTTCTCAGAGAAAGAGAATCCCCTTCACTAGTAGAAATGAAAATTTATGTTGTGAAGGTGGAGGTAAAAATGATAGTAGCTAAAAAGTCCAAGATGGGAAAGAAAAAATTGAAAGAAGAAGATCAACCTTCCACCTCAGATGAAAATTTTGACTCCATGATGAAAATAATGGAAAAAATAATGGATAGGCTTGCCCTTGGGAATGCTTTTGCACCTCCTGCACAACATGAACCACAATTTAGAAAACCTCAGTTCAGAAGACCTCAAAACCAGCAGAGACCAAGGGAAAATAGAAATCAACCTAACCCTCAAGGAAGGCCTCCTTTTCAGCAAAATTTAGTTGATGAAGAAGATAAGCCTGAAATACCAGAAGACTCCATTCATTGCCTAGATGAAAACATGTCTGGAATGTTTTTGACTAAAGAAGATCATGATGAGTCGTATCATGATGTAAACAAGGGTGAGGAACCATCTAATTACCTTAAAGGACATCAAGATGCAATCTTTGAGATGCAGAAGCAATACAACCTCAGAAATAGAAAGGTTCCAATTACTGCAAATAAAGCACAACCCAAGAAAGATGCCCCTAAAGCAGCGAGGTTAGAAAAGACCCACCACCTCCTTCTCCTGTCAAAGAGATTGAGAAAATTACTTCTGTTTTCATTTTGGAGAATGAGATTTCCAAAATCAAGATCCCAGTCCCTTTTGGAGAAATTCTTAAGGTGAATGAATACATAAGTAAAATTGTAAAAATGTTGAATTCCCAACCAGGAGCTGCTGACATCCTTAATGTTCAAGAAGATCATCCAACCATATACTTGGGACCAAGATTGGAAGATGATAAGAATGAAGAGGTGCCTCCTTTCTATGTCAGCCATAGTATTCATGACATGACATTACATAATGCCATGTTGGATTCATGGGCCTTTCATAACCTCATGCCTAAAGTAATTATGGAAAGGATGGGATTGGAAATTACTAGGCCATATCAGGATTTTTTTTCTTTTGATTTATAAATAATTCAGTGCATTTGTTTGATAAAGGATGTTGTTGTTGGTCCTACACAAGTCCCTACCAAGACATTGGCAATGAAAATTGTGGTAGCAAACATTCCACCCAAGTTTGGAATGCTTCTATCAAGGTCATGTGTAGTAAAGATCAAAGGCACCATGCAAATTGACCTAACTTATGCCACCATTCATGTTTTTGGTGAGCAAAGAAGACTATACAGAGAAACAAGGATGGCTTATATGGTAAGTAGTAAAGACAAATCTCAGAATTTCTCAATATATGATGTTGAAAATTAATTAGGTTCTGCTATACTTTTCAATGAACTAACTAATGAATCAGAAGACGAGAAGAAAGCAGAAATTTAGTAGGTTGAAAATTAGCAAGAAGAAAATCAGTAAAACAATGAAGAAAAGGCAGAAGGCTGGTGGTCGTTACAATTTGATGGATCAACAGGAAGAGGGGGGGCTGGAGTAGGAATTTGGATCACAGCTCTAGAGGATGAAAGAAATTTGTTTTCTTTAAAACTAAACTTTGATTGCACAAATAATATGGCTGAGTATGAATCTCTATTTTTGGGTTCAGAAATTTTGAAAAGATTGGGTGCCCAAAAGATTTATGTTTGTAAGGATTCTGAATTAGCTATTATAAAATTTGAGGGTGTATATCAAACCAAGGATGTGAGAATGAGGGCATACAGAAATTTAATCATGGAGATGTTAGAGAATTTTCAAGAATATTAATTTATTGTGAAGACTAGGGATCAAAACTCAGTAGCTGACTCCCTAGCTGTCTCTGTAATTCTGTTTATTATTCTTGCACATTCCACTAAAAGATATGAGATTGAATTTTGTCATAGACCTGCTATCCCTAACAACATAATTCATTGGCAAGTTTTTGAGGATGACCAACAAGTCAAAAAATTCATAGAATTTAAAGAGGAGTTTGAAAGCACACAAGTAGATCAACAAAACATGATTGCTGAAACTAAGGGTAATTCTGAAGTGTTGCAGTTGAAGAATAACTCTATACATAAAGGTCTCATCCCACTTGAGAATCTTTTTGAACAAAATTATGTGTTTAAGTCTTTTAGGATACAAGTTGATGATGAAGAAGTAGAGAGTTGTAACCTTGGTACAGTAGCAATGCCAAAAATGTCAAACTTTCTAATTTTATTTCTGCAGATATGAAACATAAATATATTGAGATGATGAAAAGGTTCATAGATGTTTTTGCATGGAGTTATGCTGATTTGAAGAAATATGATACTAATATTATTCAACATACCATTCCTATAAATAAAATGAAAAGCCTTTCAAACAGAATCTGAGGAGGATTAATCCACTTCTCATGCCTCTGATTGAGAAGGAAATTAAGAATCTCTTTGATGCCAAAATTATTGTCCCATTTAGATTCTCAAAGTGGCTTGCAAACTTGGTTCCAGTAAAAAAAAAAGAGTGGAGAAATAAAAATCTGCATTGACTTCAGAAACTTGAACAAAGCCTCTCTGAAGGACAATTACCCTCTCCCAAAGATGGACCAAATTCTACAGAACATTGTTGGTTCCCAAAGGATGTCTATGTTGGATGTTTTTTAGGATACAATCAGATACTAGTGCACCGAGAAGGTCAGGGGAAAACTACCTTTACCACACCATGGGGCACATTCATGTATGCCAAGATGCTCTTTGGTCTGATGAATGAAGGAGTGACCTTTCAAAGAGAAATGGACATTTCCTTTGTTAAGGAGAAGGATAAGTTGGTGGTTATCTATCTGGATGACATAAAAAATTTCTCAAGGAGAGAGGAAGACCACTTGAAGCATCTGGAGAAAGTTCTGCTTAAGTGTAGAAGGTTTGGAATTTCTCTCAATCCCACTAAAAGAATTTTTTCTTTGACTTCAGGAAGGAAATTCAGTCTTTTCTTGGAAGGGTGAATTTTGTGGAGTTTTATTCCCAAAATTGCTGAAATTGTGAAAGACATAACCAAGATGATGAAGAAAGGGTCTGACATTAAATGGATAGTTGAATAAAAGCACTCATTTTAGGAGATCAAGAAGGCGCTCACTCAAGCCCTAGTGTTTATTAGCCCGGATTTTTCAAAATAATTTATGGTTTTTACATTTGTATCAAAAAATACAATTGCTCGAGTTTTGTTGTAGAAAGGACAACAAGGTACTAAGCAACCTATTTCATTTTTAGCAGGACTTTAGCTAACTCAGAACTGAAGTACAACATCTTAGAGAAACAGACCTATGCTTTGGTCAAAGCCATCAAATATTTTAGAATTTACATTCTGCATTCTCATGTTATAACATTTGTTCCTAATGTTGTTGTGAAAGACATCTTAACTCAAGATGATCCTGATGGTAAGAGAGGGAAGTGGATAGCAAAATTTATGGAATATGATATAGAGATCGGACCTACAAAACTTGTGAAAGGTTAGGGGCTAGAAAATTTGATGGCTCAGTCTAATTTTGATTGTCTTGATATGAATTTAATTGCAGAAATTTCAAAGTTATCAGATGAAGATGAAGAGCTGATTCCCATAGAAGAAAAGTACATCCTATATGACTGGTACAAAGACATTTTTTTTGTCCTACATAATCATAGAGCTCCTGTTGAATTGACAAAATCTAAAGCAAGGTTTGTGAAGCTAAAATATCTAAGGTACTGCATTATAGATAAAAATCTGTATTGGAAAGATACTGGCGGTATTCTTTTGAATTGTGTGTTGGAAGAGGAGGCTGAAAAAGTGATTGAGGAGTTTCACAAAGGAGATTGTGGAGGTCATCATTATTGGAAAGCCACAACAAATAATATTCTCATAGCAGGGTACTACTGGCCTACTATGTTTAAATATGTTTACAAAAAGATTGTTTCCTGCCATGAATGCTAGATTTTTTATGGTAAGAAAAAGCTTGTTCCTTTACCCTTGATGCCTATTTATGTTGAGGCGCCATTCCAGCATTGGGGGATAGATTTTATTGGTGAGATTCATCCATCATCTTCAAGCCAACATTGCTGGATCCTAAAAATAACTGATTATTTCACCAAGTGGATTGAGGCAATCCCAACTAGGCAAGAAAATGATTCAGTTATCATTTCATTTTTGGAGAATAATATATTGTCTAGGTTTGATTTCCCTATGAAGATCATCACTGACAATGCACAGGCATTCAAATCCAAGAGGATGATTAGTTTTTGTCATCAATATCACATTACACTTGGACACTAAACTGCTTACTATCCACAAGGTAATGGTCTTGTTGAGCCTTCTAACAAAAGCATTGTGAGGATTACTAAGAAGGTGTTGTAGGAAAATAAAAATTCATGGCATCTAAAGCTGAAGTATGCTCTGTGGGATGATAGAGTGTGCACGAAAAGGTAAAGTGGTACTTCACCTTATGAGTTGGTATATGGAGTTGAAGCCATCTTTCCTACATCCTTGGGAGTGTTGGTAATGAAGTTGTTGCAAGGATTAGAGGAGGATCCAAATGAAATTTAGAGGAGAATAAACAAGTTGATAGCTCTGTAGGAAAAAAGGGAGGAAGTCTATAACATCAATCAGTAATCTCAAAACAGAATTAAGAAGACATTTGACAGGAAGGTCAAAGAGGAAAAATTTCAGATTCAAGATGTGGCATTGAAGTGGGAGGCTAGAATTGAAGAAAAGGGGAAACATGGTAAGTTTGAGAATATTTGGAAAGGTCCATTCATAGTGGTTTCATTCCATGGAAACAAAACTTACATACTGCAGGATATGGATGGAAAACCTTGTGCTAGAGGGCCTGTCAAAGGCAAGTTTTTGAAGCACTATTCTTCTTAAGTTTTGTTGATCTTTCATTCCATTGTATATATTCCATTTTTTTTATTTTTTTCTGCTAATAAATACAAGTCGATCATCAATATTGAGCCCGAGGTGAAGGCCATTAGAGTTTGAATGAAATCTTGGAAAATTTCCGAGTTTTTATTTCCAAGAAGATAGAAAGAACTAGAACTACAAGTTCTTTGGTGTACCACAGGGTCACACCATCCCAAGTGGAGCCACTGTTATCACTCTGAAAAAGTGAAACACTGTTTGACATGGTCATAGAGTTCATTTGTCAAAGGTATGGTCATAGAGTTCATTTATCACAAGTTGGTGTAGGAAAATTTTAATTTTTTCATCTTTAACCTATCCTAAGGTTCAAACCCACCTCCATTCAAGTCATATCATGTCCCATCAGTCATCATTTGCTGACATATTTTATTTCCCAAGCTTTTGAATTCAAAAAGGTGTTAGGATATTCCGACACATAGGAAATAGTTAAGAATAACTTTGTCTAGTGTAGAGTTAGGTAAAGTGTGTTTCTTTATCATGTACATTTGTAACTTATAATCCGATGGTCACGATTTGTAGTGATCCGACAATTATCTCTCACCTCGGTATTAACAACACTTGATCCATGGCTTGACACCTGATTGGTCCATGATATATATTTAAAGATCATGGAGGATCATTTTTCCGGTAACCGTTTATGAGAGAAACACATGTAACTTTTCTTTTATATTAATAAATTCCCTGAAGTGGCTGAATTGGCTCAGGGCATGGACTGTTTCCCTCTTTGAGGGTTTTAACCACGTGATTATACTGGTGTACTGATTTGTGATCTATTTGTGAGTGGCGACCTTTGGTTCTTGATCTAAAAAACTTACCCTGTATATTCCTAATGGTATCAAAGCTATTTTGAGGGCCGCGTCTGTTGTTGATCAAAATATGAAGTCGGTTTGACTGCATGCGAATGCCATTTTGTAGATCTACTATT
The DNA here is from genome assembly GCA_034641835.2 of Pinus albicaulis. Classification (NCBI taxonomy): domain Eukaryota; kingdom Viridiplantae; phylum Streptophyta; class Pinopsida; order Pinales; family Pinaceae; genus Pinus; species Pinus albicaulis. Next base: position 10,760 of record JAXQQM020073439.1, on the reverse strand, counting down.
TCTGAACATTTTTGGGCTTGGATAACTACTCAGTTGTGTCTGGAGCGTCTGTTACAGTGAGGAACACCTTTTGTTTCATTCGAAAAGGTTTCCAGCTGCCCAAGTTATGTCAGTTTAGATCTGGAGGTACAAAGCATATATTTTGCAGTTATATTTGTTAATAGTTCTGCTTATTTCAGTTTTTTTATGTATTAAGGTTTTATTTATTTTCTGGATCTATACTCTATTCTCTATGTATGCTCTTTTTTGTGCGCTCCGTGCGATCTCAGCAAATCAGAAACAGGAAAAAGTGTTTTTTATTTTTTGCTACATATGCTCTTTCCCCACATCTTTGTGCAACCTCGGGAAATCAGAAATAGTGAAAAAAGTGATAGTTGCTGGTAAGGCTAACTAATAATCTAACATTTTGCTGTAAGGCTTTGCATTTTGTTTTTTTTTTTGGCTCATTTTTTTTGTTTTTTGTGTTTGAAAAGGCACGCACACCGAAGAGTAATAATAATAATAATAACAATAATAATAATAATAATCCCCCGTTCCTCCTTTCTAAAATAACATGTTCTCTTACTATCTCACTTGGTGAGGGGTTAGTTTATGAGAATAGAGGTCTTGGGTTCAAGTCTCCTTCTCAAGCTTCTTTTGTAAAAAGTCTCTGTTCAAAGGGGCAGATTTTTTTTTTTAAAAGCCGCACTTCATCCCATTCCCGTAACTATTCGGCATCTACAACTCAGTTTTTTTTAAAGGCATAACTTCTTCATCTGGAAGCCATTTTTCGAGAGGTTTTTTTTGAAACGACCTAATTTTTTGAGATATTTCCATTGGAGTAGTTAGTTTTAGCTTTTCTTGGCTTCAATATAAAAAAATAAAATAAAAATAAATAAATAAAATAAAAATAAATAAATAAATAATAAAAAAAATTGGAAAGTGCATACCCGGTTATTCTTAACAGCACCAATTATTTCCAATGGCTACCTCACATGGTAGATATACTTATAAGTAAAGGGTCTTATAGAATAGCCACAGGACAAGAAACTAAACCTTCTGATGATAATAAAGTTGCTAAATGGGAAAATAAACAAGATCAAGCACGAGGGTTGATAGGAATGTCCATTGCTCAAGATATTCGATTTCATATCCTTGACATTGACACCCCTGATGAGGCCATGGAAAAGCTAAAAAATATTTTTGGTGTTCAAAATCAAATCCGGGCCCACCAGTGTGAAAATGAGTTGCTTACTTTGGACCCCAATAATTTCTCCTCCATTGAAGATTTTTTGTCCAAATTTAAGACCCTCCGAATTTTTTTAGAAGGTTGTAAGATTAAAAAGGACTATGGTAGCCTCATATATTGCATTCTTGCTAAGCTTGGTCCTGCATATTTTGTATTTGTTTCTACCTTCCATTCCACTAGAGAATCCATCATTTATTCAGGAACCACCTACAAGAATCCCTCTTTTGATGCCTTTTGTGATTCTTTGATAAGAGAAAAAGAAAAACTTTTACACCTTGGTCTTATTACTGTTGGAAACGCTTCTAAGAAAGCCTTAGCAACCCAAAAAAAACCATATCAAAAGAATCCAAAGAATTAGTATCCTAAAAAATATGGTCCTAAACCAAACAAGGGCCCTAAGCAATTTCAGCCGCAAACTGAAAAATCAAATCACCAAAATAATAAGGCAAATCAAAACAAAGGGAAGAAGATAGAGAGACATTGCAACTTTTGCAACCGGGATGGCCATATAGAGTCCAAATGTTTTAAGAAGATGGAAGCCTTAGAAGCAGCAATGAAGAAGCACAACATCAATTTGGAGCACTCTTCACCTTCATCTTCAGGCATGGCACTTTCTTCTTGTGGTTGTCAAGCATCAAGATCTGGTTATGCATTAAATGTATCTTATTCTTCTCCTTCTCATGAGTGGCTCATTGATTCTGGAGCTTCTTACCACATGGATAAAAATAAATCCATGTTTTCTTCTTTATGTTGGAGTCCTGTGATTTGGCATATTGGCATACCAAATGACAAGGCAACATCAGAACCACTTTGGAATCCTAGGATCTAGCCCTCCTGGATTCGAAGAGGGATCTCTCCATGTGTGTTTAGAATGATATGGTTTTGAAGCTCATGATATGATATTAGGCTAGTTATGAAGCTCAAGGGATTTGTTTGTTTGTTTTTGGTTGGGAATCATTAAATGAGAAGGTCATGTGAAGTGAAGGAGGAAATAAGTAGAAGGATGTTTCAGCATGGGAAGATAGGTCAAGAAACAATGCTAAACCATTGGGCTATGGAGTCATAAAAGGGTTTAATTGCACAACAACTATCCAAGGTTTTTCATAGGCAAGTCATCTATATCAGAAGATCTTTTAAGTTGAGTTTGTGGTATGGAACATTAAGAAGTGTGGTGAAAGAAGCAAACATATAAGAAAACAGAGGGCAGCCTAAGATCAGGCAAGGAATTTTAACCTATCCTGCTTTCGGCATACACTCAAGGGAAAAAATTTAAGATAAACATAAAAAGTAGCCTAAGTTCAAGTAAGGACTTTTAACCTATCCTGCTTTCGACATACTCTTACAGGAAATCTTCAAAACAGTTGTTTAAGACTAAAAAAGGGACAGGGCTAACCATAAACTTCCTTGATTAAGACTCTACTTAACATGCAGAGAAAAGATCATTCAAGAACAACATCTCAAGTTCTACTCAGCAAGACATGGGCTCACCAACATCCTTAACTGGTTATACTATATTGGTTCATTCTCAAACACACATTTAGAAGAAAGCATAAAGATAAAACTTATCAGTCAGAATTAGGGTACTTTAGAAGTAAATCCTAATCTATTTTTTACTACTCTTTATCAGAGAATATGAACAAAGTGGAAACACAAGGAGAATAAAAATTACAATAGGAATAACATCACCAATGATTTAAATCAAGATCCAGTGAAATCTACTTCTCTATTTGATGTCCAAAACCAGTTACATACTTTGAGTCCAGTAGCTTTTACAGTCTGATACTTCTCTTCCCAGCCTACTATATTACAACTACTCAGTAACTCTTACTCAATAACAGTTCAACAATTAACCATTTTCCAACCATTACAATGTTTTTTCTGTGAATACATATAGGTGAGAGAGGAAGAGTGTTGAAGGAAAAATCATAAATATCAATTAAGACAGAGGGGGAGAGGTATTCGAATGCCCATTCTGCTTAATGACCATAGCATTAACTGATTGTACCATTTTAGTAGTATTTCTTATCTTTGAGGCATATCCGGTAGGTTGGTAATAACTCCGAAGTGTGTTCTTTGAAACTAATTGTGGCTGAAGTAATCTGTTTGACCTCTGTGACAAGTAATTGTCATATTTCGGTTCTGAGGCCTCCAATGACTGTGAAATAACTGTTCTGACAGTTTTAATGAGGTTTTGTCATCAAGATGGCTATCACGGTGTCTTGGAAAGGTAAAGTATACTTTAGGTGTCCTTACGGGTTTCTGAGAAGGAAATAGCCTCGCTGATGTGTCCTTAGGAGGCTTTCTTTGGTTGATTGTTTTGACCTTGATTGATTTGTCTTCAATACTATGCTTAATCCCTTGAAATGGTGGATTAGGCTCTTGACCTTCAGGCTTTGTTTTAACCTTTAATCCTTAATTTCTTTAATTTCCATTGTTATCCATTGATATTTGATGTTTGCTGGCATGTGTCTCTTTCTGTACTGGAGGGTCTTATCGGATTAACCAATGTTCATGACGCATTGGCCAAACCTTTGAATCTAACCCTGAGTCCCCTTTCTGCATGAAACTGGGCCTAAGGATTTTCATCCTAGGCTCTGCAACTTTGATTTTGTTGTGGGAGGGCCTATTCATGGGGTGGTCGCCATTAAACCTACAATAAAACATCAAACAATTATAAAAACCTGCGTTTGGGCTTAATTTCTTCAGAGGGCTTTGGTGGACGTGGAGGAGCTTTGCAGAGAGGTGGAATGTAGGTGGAGGAGGTTTCCATGGCAAAAACCACGAATACCAAGGTTTAAAAGCAAGTTGGGCATGAAGAACAGGATTAGCGGTTTCAGGAATACCGAAGATGGTATTCGCGCGGGCCTGAAGAGGTAAGTGGTATTGGGCCAAAGGAACGCGATACAGGTGGGTGGGTGATGCGTGTCCCTTGAAAAATTCCTATTTTGTGTTGAAAATGGGTTTTGGATAGCTATGGAAAAATGGGCGTGAACATAACTAGGGGTCCTTGCATCTGGGGGCGGGGACAGATCAACGGTGGAGATCGAATGGAGGCACGATGAAAGGCCCCAGCGTGGTCGGGTGGGACCAACGGGATTATATGGAAATTTGAAAGAAAATACACATAGCGGGAGCACTTGAGGTATGGATGGGTTTGTGGGTCAGGTGCCTCCGCATTAAATCTGGACTGTTGGATGAAGATCTCCCATAGTCAAAGGAGTCAACTGCGGGGGCACTCATATAGTTGACATGTGTGTGGAAAGTGCCCGCGGGTGAAAAGAAGGGGAATCAATGTGAGCCATCAGATCTGGGAGATGGGCGACAAAGATTAACTTGGAGGATCGACAATCAGTTGAGAAGAGGATCCAGGAAGGAGGAATTAGGAAGAGCGATGCACAAATGCCGATGGGAGAGCAAGTGCGATGGCCGATGGCCGATGGAGGAGAGCACAGACCGTCTGATCTGGGGGAGAATGAATGGTCGAGATTAAATTAGGACATCACATATCGGCGGTGCAAAGGGTCAGGGGATAAGGGAACTGGGATTTTCGAGGAGCGATGCGCCGATGTGATGGAGGGATGTGATGGACAGAGGACCGTTGGATCAGGACAATGATCAACGGCTAGGATGTGATCGCGAGGGATGGTTATCGACGGAGAAAGGAAGGTGGAAGGGAAAGAGGGTGAAGCCCGATGTGATGCACCGATGCGATGGCGAAGTGCGAGGACTGTTAGATCGGAGGCGAGATCAACGATGGGGATTCAAAGCGGGAAAGCGCATCAGCGCTTCGCACATCGACAGAAAGAGGAATGGGAACGAAAAATTTGGAATCGTCGATGGCTGATAGCCGATGGGTTTAGCGCTTTGGTTGCAGGGCGTGGTCACAAGACGGAAAAGGGGAAAAGGCTTAAGCCGAAGGTGCTTAAAACCCAAAGTCAGAAAATAGGCCAAAAAGGGGCTTTTTGAAGGTTTTTTAGGGGTTCTGATAGGGTTAAAAAGGTGATTTTAAACCAAATAAAGGGGATTTATAAGGTCTAAAAGGGATTTTTGAGGAAGCGGAGGGATTTTTAATAGGAAAATGGGAACGAAAGAGGGTTTCAGAGAATTTTTCTTCATGACAACAGCAGGACTTTGTGAAGATGGATCCCTTGGACACATGGACATAGTAAGGCTTCAAGAAGTCACAGATTTGCTTGAAATTTGTTTCTTAAAGACTAATAGACCTGTTTTAGCCATCGTAGTATATGAAAAAATTATAAATGGCTAACAGCGGCTCCACTTGGGGATGGGATCCCCTTGGAGGTGTCAAGAACCTTAGAAATTTTATCTCTGGAATGTAGATCAATGTCCTGCACTTTGACAAATCCTCTTTCTTCTTTGATCATGCTGCTTGAAAAATGATCAATCATTACATTATAACAAATCAATTTTCCCCAAACAACTACCTACACAACCTACTTTCCTAACATTTTTTCTTCAGCAGGGTGCACTTGGACTTGCAAACCCTTGACATCAACATTTTATTCTTTTATTGAAAGGAGGAAACTAATCTAAATATAACCTTATAACTTCCATGAGTCCAGATTAAATAGTTGAAGTCAAATTTTCTCTACCTAATCTATTATCTGCCAGGATTAAACTATCTGATAGATCTGCATTCTCTACATTCTAAAACAGAAATTGAAAACACAGTCAAACCAGGATTAAGCTGTCTGATTTGTTGTGATGGCTATGACCTCAAAAAAAAATTGCTCATAGACCTTTATTTGCAGAAAGTAAAACAAAACTTGGAAGGCTTAAGATCTGAAAAAAATGAGAGTCCTTCCTTCTTTCTTTCAACTCTGATTTTATCTCTTTGAGTTGTCTTCTTCTTCTTTACCTGGTTCAAGTTTTCAGCATGTCAGAACCAATCTTCTTTGTATCTTTGGCTTAGGTTTTGATCTGATTAGAGCCATTCTTTTCTATCCTAATCTAACCTACTGATAAGCCAAGATTAAACTGTTTGGAAAATCTGAGTCACTAACCTATCAACAGTAAATTGAAATCTATCTAGTCATGATTAGGCTGTATGACTAAATAGTAGTGATCTTTCAAGTAGTGGCATTTAGGCTTGCACAATTTCATATTATTATTTTCTTTTTTGGTATGGGGCTATACCTTTCTTGTTATATCTGCCTTATTTTCTCTTTTTCTATTTGTTTTTTTATTTTTTTATTTTTTTTCAAAGCAAAATAAAGAAATGATATTTACAATGAAGAATGAAAGCTTTAAACTGAGAGTTTAGCAGAAATAATGCTTGAGCATCCTGCCATTGACAGGACCCCCAAACAAGTCTATACCATCTATCTCTTGTAGAAAAAATGTGTTATGACCAATGGCAGATTGAATGATGTAAGGGCCTTACCATAAATTTTCAAACTTTCCATGTTTACCCTTATCTTCTCTCCTTGAATCCCATTTGAGTACTTTTTCACCAATCTTGAAATCACTGGCCTTTGTCCTCTTATCAAACAACTTTTTGATATTCTCTTATACTTTCTGTGCTCTGTTATAAATTTCTTCCCTGGTTTGCTGAAGATGTATGGTATGATTTATCCTTCTCATCATGTTATCTTCTTCTGACTGTATTTCTTGGACCAACTTCATCACTGGCACTCCTAAACTGGTAGGAAAAACTACATCTTCTCCATAAACCAACTGATAGGGAGACATTCCAATTGATTTCTTTGTTGTCAATCTATCTGCCCATAAAGCATGTACTAGCTTGTTGTGCCATGACCTCTGATTTTCTTCTAGCAGCTTCTTTATTATGTTTACCAAGCTCTTATTGGAAGATTTTGCCAACCCATTACCTTGAGGGTAATAAGATGTGGAATGACCAAGCACAATATGATATCTGTGACAAAAATCAACCATCTTTTTAGAACCAAATGCAACAGCATTGTTAGTGATGATTTTCCTAGGACAGCCAAATCTAGACAGGATATGGTCTTCAAGGAATTTTATGATAACTGAGTCTATCACATTCCTAGAAGGGGTGGCTTCTATCCATTTGGTGAAATAATTAGTGGCTGTTAGTATCCATATATGTTGGGCAGATGAGGCAAGATGGATTTCCCCAATGAATTCTAGGCCCCACTATTGAAAAGGAGCTTCAACAGTGATTGGTTGGAATGGTAAGGGAAGCAGTTTTCTCTTGCCTTCAAAGATTTGGCATTTGTGGCAGACAACTATCATTTTGTGGACATATTGAAAGAGGGTGGGCCAGTAATAGCCATCTCTAAGGATTTTATTAGCAGTGGTTTTCCAAATTAGGTGGCCTCCACATTCTCCTTCATGAAACTCATGCTTGATCCAATCTGCATCAACCTCAGGAAAACATTTAAGCAATAATCCACTGGAATTATTCCAATACAAACATTTATCTAAAATGCAGTAATTAACAGCCTTTAACTTCAAGAATCTTGCCTTTGTTTTAGACAAACCAGGAGGGGCATTGAGATTAGTAAGCACATACAAAATATCAGCATACCAAGATGAATTGAGGAAATGATCCTCAATAAGTGGGGCTGCTAATTCTTCCTGCCCATATAATGCATCTATCATATTTATTTCAAGTGCATGCAAGTTAGATTCAGCCTTTAATTGTGTTAGGCCTTGATCCTTGATGAGTTTAGTGGGTTTAATTTTCAAATAATATTCCAGTATCATAGAAATCCACTTTCCTCTTTTGCCATTAGGGTCTTGTGACAAAATGTCTTTTACCACTACATGAGGCACAAATGCTATAATGTAAGAGTGTAAGATATAAACTCTGAAACCCTTCAAGGCTTTGACCAAAGCATAGGCCTGTTTTTCCATGATATTATATTTCGGAGGTGCATCTCTTAATGCCTTGCTGAAAAATGCAATTGGCTGCTCTTGTCCTTCTGGATTTTTCTGTAATAGGACAACAACCACATTATGTTATGATGCAAATCAAAATATGAGGAATTCCTTAGTGAAATCAGGATTGATAAGAACCGGTGCTTGGGTAAGTGCATGTTTGACCAATTCAAAGGACTTCTTTGCTTCTAAGTTCCATTTAACTCCTATCTCTTTCTTTAGCATGTTTTTCATGTTCCTAAGGAGTTCTGCCAGGTTGGGTACAAAACTTCTTAATAAATTAATATTTCTAATGAAATATTGAAGTTCTTTGATGTTTCTGGGGTGATTGATTTTCAATATACCTTCAACCCTTTTTGGGTCTATTTTAATCCCTTTTTCAGATATGATGTGACCAATAAGCTTACCTTCTTGGAGACCAAACAATGTCTTCTTGGGATTTAAAGATAGCCCAAATTTTCTACATTTCTCAAAGACCTTTCTTAGGTGTACTAGGTGTTCTTCATCTATTTTAGAATTGACTATAATGTCATCTAAATAAATCACAATGAAGTGGCCTATTTCTTCTGAGAAAGCAATATCCATGGCTCTTTGAAAGGTGGAACCTGCATTCATTAATCCAAAAGGAATTTTCACATACATGAAAGTGCCCAAAGGAGTAGTGAAGGTTGTTTTCAGTTGATCATCAGGAAGTACCAATATCTGATTATATCTAGAAAAGCCATCTAGCAAGGAAATCCTCTTGGAACCAACTACCCTTTGTAATATGTGCTCCGTTTTAGGCAGGGGCTAGTTGTCCTTTAATGAGGCTCTGCTCAAATTCCTAAAGTCAATACAGAGCCTTATTTCTCCTGTTTTCTTTCTTACAGCTACAAGATTAGATACCCACTCTGAGTATCTCACAGGGACAATAATTCCAGCATCATACATTTTCCTAATTTCTTTCTCAACCAGAGGTAACTACACAGGGTTTATTATGTGCAATTTTTTCCTAAATGGTTTCTGGTTTTCCTTAAGTGGTATCTTGTGTTGAATGGTTTTTGTGTCATATGCCTTTAAATCCTCATATCTCCAAGAAAATACATCAGAAAACTCTTTAAACAACTCTATATTTCAGTTTCATGTGAGTTGGCAATGTTTTGGATAACTTGATCATTTTAGGCTTGTCTTTACTGCCTATATTGCATTCCTCAGTATCAGATTGAGTGGGTTCTATTGTTGGTTTCTTGGCAACGTCGTTAAAATCAAACAAGTCTTCTAGAGGTGCTAGTCCTTTGGGTAAGCCTTTGTCTTTAGACTGTAGTACCTCTATGTCTTCTTTTTCGGAGTTTATGTACTCTTCTGTTTGATTTTCGAACTCTCTGGTTAGCAGGTTTATCTCTGTAATGGGAGGAGGTTCTTTTTCAACAGGTTTTTCCTCATTAAGACAGTATTTATCATAATTTGAGTTTGAATTTGGCAATTCAAACTCATTTCTGGACTGCAGGAAGTCCTTTATCTGTTTATCTCCCTCAAAGACCTGCCAATACTTTTCATTTTCTTGGATAGCTGGTCTATATTTCACTTGGAATATGAACTGTTTGTTGTCATAGGGTCTTTGACATGAACTGGCAGCACAAGCTAAACCATTGGCAAGAATGTTTTGGCTTATAGGGACAAAAACAAGTTCATATTCCTCAAAAGTTTTCAAAAGGTCCATGGCATAATTTCTATAGGCTCTTAGTCTTAGATGTTTGTTAGTGTACTCCATTTATCTGCCTAATGATCAGTTCAGAATCTCCATGAACAGCTATCCTCCTGGCTCCTAATTTCTTCAGTAACTGTAATCCTAAGAGGAGTGCTTCATACTCTGCTATGTTATTTGTTCATTGGAATTTTATCTTGTATGAATGGCTTTCAGCATAATTTTTCTCTGTGTTGTGAAGCCACACACCTGCTTCTGCACCAGTTCTATTACAAGACCCATCAAAACTCATACTCTAAAGAGGGCTAGTTTCGGGCTTGTTGTTGTTTTCATTCCTGTCCCCTTTGTCCTGTGTGTTCTGACTGTCATCATGCAGATTTGTGGGTTCTGCAGCATGTTTATGTTGGTATTGTTCCTTAAATTTTTCATGGAGTTGAGACCTTTCTTGTTGACTTTTGTGATTTGCACTAAGCTAATGGACAGTGGGTGGTTCATACTCTCTGTTTTGTTTGCTGTAATTTTCAAATTCGGCAAACTTTTTGAGAGCCTCTCCCTCCCTATTCCCTCCTTCCATATTTTCTGTTATGCTGGGTGATTTCTCACATTCCAACTCTAGTTCACCAAATCTTTCATCATTGAAAATAATTAACGAGTCTAGGTCTATATGGACAGAATAAAGAGGGGAATTTTCTGATTTTTCTTGACTACTCACCATAAATTTCATGTGTGATTCCCTATAAAGTCTTCTAAGTTGACTGAAGACAAGGATGGTGGCATATGTCATGTCCATTTGCATGGTGCCTTGAAGCTTAGCACCCCATGATCTTGAAAGAAGCATGCCATATTTGGGGAGCACATCAGCTACTACCACATCCATCACTATGCATTTGGCTAGGATTTGGGTCAATTTTACACAAAGATCTTTGATCAGGCCTAAGCATTTTACTCTACTGGAGTCAAAAG